>JAULBU010053693.1:34264-55538 GCA_032358235.1 Odonthalia washingtoniensis | reverse complement strand
GCTTCAGTGGCCAACAACGGTTCTCCCTACTTAGAATTTAAAATCCAGACTAAGGAATTACAAATAGTTGCTCTACATCCTTCCGTACGAATTATTGGCTGTAAGAATAGTTGCGAGCGTCAACATTTTCTGTATCACCCATTGATATTGGAAAATGGCCAATGAGGGTATATACCATCAGCGAGAAGATATAGCGTGGTGTTGTGGACAGTTTAGTTCTATTTTGAAAGAATCCGTGACGGTAATGAAGAACTACTCACCAAACATACCCCTGAATAGAGAAAACCTTGCTAATACATTCAAGTCATTGTTCGTACCAGGACGGCATGAAAATAAGAACCAACAAGATAAACGTTGATATCACTACACCTCACATTGTATTGTGGCACTTTTCAAATCCCTCGTGTTGAGATATTGTCCTTTTAATGTTTCTGGGAAGTTTTTCCATGTATATTTCCTACAAGCATCTGCCCCAATGCAACATGGAAACCCGACTTTGTCGTATTCACCTTGAATATATTTCAATTCCGAAACGGATGGGAGTCTATTAAATAAACGCATTCCATGTATCTCCATTACATAAATAAAAAACTGACGAAATAATTTCCGAACGGATTCCGCAGACATATAAATGGCATCACCGAGTCTATCCGCAGAAGTTCCTGTAGTGAGTATTAGTAGAGATGGAAAAATGTTTAAATCCGTCGTAATAAATTTGTAACCAAGTCCAGTAGTTCGTTGCTTCCAGAAGTCTGACTAGTGTGCCAATGAATTGGACAGAAAGTGAAACTTGAATATTCGTGGAATAGTATTCTCCTGCACCACACGGTCCCACAAAAATGAATCAGTGGAAAACCGTCTTCTACTGAACTTCTTCATTTCCCGCAGACCATTTTTGAAGAGGCATCTCTGTCAGTACCCATCCCCATCACCTTGCTCTTCCACCACCTCGTCTTGATACCAGCACCCAGTACAAATTTAAATGGACGTATCATATTACTCCCATATCTTCAATATGCAATTACCGGGAATTTCTCTACAAACCTTTTCCAATCACTCATCATGGCCATAAAAACGCCACTAATTCATCAATCTCACACATTCATCTTCATAAGGACTAATACCCTGAATTAATTGACCATCTCAACACAGCCAGGGTCATCTACTGGAGCACTAAAGACGATAAGCCTTATCCTCTTTCTCACAACTGCTCCAAAATCGATATCACAGCTTTCGAATTTACCAAAAATGATAAGTCCCGCCCTTTAATTTCTTGGCCAGGCATAACCAACAATTTGCCTCAGCCTCCGATTACGATTATAATTTCAAATTCGTCCACTTCGCACTTATTTCTCCAACAAGCCATCATTTTCCTCTACTTTTTTCCACATAGGAAATATGTTTCAGAACTTTAGCCTGTCTAACGACATCTCTGACCTCTTGAATATACCCACCAGTCCTCTAAAACGTTTACTTATTTCCTCGCACCCTTATATCACTTACCTTGACGTCCCGCGATCCGACAATCTCATCAGAACCCACCAACCCGCTTTACCAATTGGATTCACCTGCTCCGTGGCATTAGCATACTAATTATGAGCCCAAATATTGAAACAATCCCATAGATTATTACAAAGCTCACGATTTCCTTACCCCTCACACCGCACCTCCAATAAATCCATTCCACAACCACAACGTTAGCAATCACGCCCAGTGAACCACTCCCAATCACATGTAATTAACGTTGTTACCATAATCCTTGCCGAATGTCCGACAGGTTTAGAAAAAAATGGTATCATTACATCCGCATGCTTCTGTAATCAGAGTGCCTCCCTATAGAACCGCATAAACCATCTTCATTCCAACATCCAGAAGAGCTCGAGGTACATTATATCTGCCACTACTTCAACCTACAAACACTCATAATAAAACTCAATACCAAAACTTTCTATAATCTATCAGCGATATTCAATCTCTACCTGAACAACCGCTCCCTGTTGCCCAATCGCAATGATGGATCGGATAGGATATTTCGCCTGCTTTCCTTGCCCGAACTTCCATATTGAAACTCAACATGGTCTTCAAGAACACATCAAATTCACCTTAATCACGCTCCGTCAAACATTCTCAGCTCCTGAGACTCACCTCATCCCTTCAACTACGTGCAGAACTCCAAGCATAATCATCTTTTATCCCATATCTCATCCTCAACATCAATCCACCACTGAATCATGTCATAATTGCCTTTGACGCTTCATCCCTAACCGGCGCAGTGTTATGTACTACATTTACCCTGAGCTGAATCACAACTTCCGGTTCCTTTCCCAACATTTCGTCACATCACAACAACTGATTTGACTCCATCCTAACACGTCGTTCTCATAACTTAAGTACAAACAAACACTTGGAATACTATAAGACACGAATGGACGCGTAACAAATGATCATCAACATCAAGAGTCGCCCTTATAAATGAATTGGAAACTGACACTCACAGCGCATGTAACTTGAATTCTCGAAAAATTTCAAAAAAAAGTTGTTTTCCGTTTACCAAAAATTCCCGAAAATTAGGGTAAGATTTTAGCCTTTTTTCGGGACTGTTTTCAAACACAGTGTCGATTAACTTTTGTTTTAGTTCCTTAATTTTTAATAATTACTACATTGTTACAGTAGTACTATAATATGGTCAACTAAAAAGTGTACTACATGCTACCCTTTTTTCTTTTCTGCTTTTTTGATACAAATTGTAAGTTTTTCATTTTTGTCCAAAAACAGTTCAGAATTTTTTTTCGAGCTTTCGAGCTTTCGATACACGTATTTCGAAATTACAAAAAATGATTTTGGACAACTTCGAAAAAGAATCAAATAAGCAATCTAAATTTTGTCATAATTGAGTGGAAAACATTTACGAAAAAACATTTTCTTCCGAAAAAGTTTTGGATTCATCGCGAAATGTTTTTGGAAAGAATCCAAAATGCATTTTTCGTAAACACACTTTATTTTTCATTTAGTATCCCGATGAGCCTATTGCGATTTTCTTTCTTCCATTCTTCTCGGTAGTTGAATACCATTACACCGGCAACTGGTTTGGCCACCCCTCCAATGAACGCTTTCCAGATACCCTTCAACAGTCCACTAGCACCCCTTGCTTTGCTCCCTGTACAGGCTCACGAATGAATCCAGTCTCACCAGACTAAATACCAGTGCAAGAGATGTTTCTCCTGTTACAAAACCTTGTGCTGGAAAAAGGGGTTTAATTCTAATTAAACCCCTTTTTACGAGTACAATCATGCGATGTACCGGGTGGGAGTGCTGTAAATGCTATGCCTTCACCATCAGTTCCGTCCAAACTTTCAGAATATTTCGTCTTCCGACTGACGGTAAATTCATCAATAAATATCAGCAGGTTCGAAACTATGCCTTCTTCAAAGCTCAAATTGAATGGCCATACACTGAAAACGTTTAATTATTAAAATATCATCTATAGCCAAGTTGCGATGCAATTCAATGAAGAGTGCATTTAGTGAAGAGACCTGACCTTTAGCCGAATCATTTCCTTCAAATATTGAGATTTCATGCATACTCAATCCGGGAAAGGCGTTTTTGTTGTTTGCTTGTCTACTTAAAAATGTTCCACAGTTATAAGTAAAACAATTCAATTTATGCAGGATGAAATATCCATTTTGAATTAATTTTATTGTTTACTATACTGATAGGACTTTTATACTGTTTAGAGAATTTCGTATTGGAGTACTACTGACAATGCAGTTACCCACATAAATTTCATCAGGACACGAAATAGGGTCCTGAATATTGCGTGTCCTATCACCCCCTCTGCGGACAATAATACTATTACTGTAAATGCTGTACGCAAAAGCAATCTCAGAAGATATCAGACTTCTGTTGTCCAAGAGGTTTAGTGAATCAATCCTATTCGTTCTTGTCAGAGTTAATGTGATTAATTTTCGCATGTCCATTTTCCACTATTTATTTAACAAAATGATTCTTCCGGTCCATATTTTTAGCACGCTTCATGCTCTCAGAACTGTTGGCTCAAGCGTTAGATGGGGTGTTGTCACATAGAACTTCGGTTTCACGTCCCATGTCAAATCCTAGTTCAGCTAGGAAGATTCCAATCCATTTAAGTTCACACGTAGCTTCAAACGACGAAATGCATTCCGCCTCAGAAGCCGATAGCGAAACACAATTCTGATGTCGTGAATTCCAGAGGAATGTGAACCAGTAGCACTTCTCTATGCAGCCAGACAGAGGCTTGCGATCAAATTTGTTACCAGCAAAGTCCGGGTCAGTGAAGACCTTTAGAATTTCATTGCACTTGCTGTTGATGTTATACTTCAAACCATACTGACGAGTCAATTTTAGGTATCTAAATACGAGTTTAGCGCTTTCCACGAGAAACGATGTAGGCTTGCTACTGTACTGAGACAGTATTCCAACGGCAGTTGTGATATCCGGACGTAATCGGTGGGATAAAAATTGTAAACAGCCAATCATGTTGCGAAAACTCTCCCCATTGGTAATCTTATCATCTTTGTGGAGTGCTAGCTCGTCATAGAAGTTAGATGATATCGGTTTTGAGTAAGTGCGGCAGTCTTGGAGACGAAATGAGTTCAGGATTTGGTCATTGGAGGCCCTTTGAGACAACTCCATAATCCAGTTCTTAATCACAATGTGCACTCCTAAGTACCAATTAAGTGGTTCCTCAGTCCCCTCAAACTTGTTTAGGAACTGAGAAACCTCCGCATTCAATTGTTCGACACGATTAGATATGAATATCAAATCGTCAACATATGCCAGAATAATGCAGATATTTCCACCGTCGTCACGTTTGACTAACACAGGGCAATTACAAACCAGGTTCTTGTATTTAATGCCCACTGTTAGGAAAAATTAATTTCCGATACCCTAGTAAGGGCGCTTGCTTCAGCCCATACAATGACTTGTGTAAGCGATATATCATTCCCGTTAGCTTACAATTTGGTAGGTTGTATGGAAATTTAATGTACAGTTCCCTGTAAATTTCCCCATTCAAGAACGCTGCTGTAACGTCCACATGATTGAGGTGCCACCCTAGTGTAAATGGAATAATGAGTGTAAGAAGACAGATTATGAAACTGACCACCGGTTCGTAAACAGCTCCATAATCACGCTCAAATACTTGCCGATATCCACCGGCAATAACTCGTGACTTAAAATTCTTTGGTTGTCCTGCTTCGTTGCGCTTAATTTGTAGCACAATAAGACTTGTGAGTGTATGATTAGCCTGATTTTTGTCCAATTCTGGTGACCAGGTCCTCTTCTTTTTCAATATTCGGAGCTCTTTCCGAATTGCTTTCTTCCATAATTTAACTTCAGCTGGAGTCGAGTTAAGTGCTTCTTCAATTGACGGTTCGTTAGATGTGGTAATCGGTATCTTAATGAAATTAGAATCATGTTTCGTCGATTCCCTGCCATAATAATCGGGTTGTTTTGTTTTTCGTTTGGTCTTTCGGAGTGCAGCTGCAGGAGGAGTGCAGTTGCTAGTTGATGGATGAGTAGCTGTATCTTCGTTAGTCTCCTGTTCTGAATCATTTAGCATGAAGGGAAAAACGTCAGACTCATCGTCGCTAGAAGCTGAGTCCTCCGAGTCGGCTTGATTTTACATCTTATTTCCCCCTCTAGCGACGTTGTTATACTGATCATCTGAAAAATCCTTGCCGCTTGAACTAGAATCTTCCTTCCGGGTGAATTATTCCTCATCAAATGTTACGTGAATTGAGTTCACTATTTTTCTGTTTGCAGACAGCTCGACTGTAAATATACCATTATCATCACAACCAAGAAAAATTCCTGGTTTGGCTCGGAAGTAGAATTTCGATTTAGGGTCTTCAATGTAGATGAACGCAGCGCAACAAAAGACCTTAATATGTTTCAGACTTGTTTTCTTTCCAGGTAATTTTTCGAACGGTTAACAGCCAATGATAGAGTGAGTCACTCTATTTTTTATATGAGCCGTGTGGTCAATGGCATACTCCAAATATTTGGCACTCAAGCCAGATTTTTCAAGCATCACCAGCACAGAATCAACTAGGGTACGATTCACGCGATCGGCGAACGCATTATGTTGTAGTGTGTCGGGTGTTGTGCTCGTATGCTCGGCGATTTGAACATTGATATATTCTCCCCCTCCATCCGTGTGTAGGCGTTGTACGCCTTCTTTGAAATACTTTTGAACATGGCCAAGTTTCGTGTACTGTTCAACGACCTTGTTTGTGTCCCTCTTCTCTTTGATTCCAACCACATGGATGAACCGGGAGTACTGGTCCACAAACGTACAGAAGTACTTTTGCCCTTGTATACTGCCTGGCAATTTCCCACATAGGCCAGAATGGACCACTTCTCCTCAGTACTTAGCCGGTTCAAAGGATGAAAAGAACGACTTAAGTTTTGCTTTTCCAAGCATACAGGGATGGCATGGGCTCATATTGCCTTTCAAATGGGGAATATCGCTTGAATTCTCACTGAGTAATTTCAATACCTTGAAATTTGTGTGAGCTAGTCTCCAGTGCCACAGGTTTATATCGTTGAAAATTTTAATGTGGTATGATATATTTGGCGCTCCATTGCTGAATTCCTACAGCTTCCACCTTGGATTACGGTTGTCTACAGCAATTATATCGTCTTTGTTAACTGTAAACTTTGATATGTTCAGGATTGCAGCTTCTGTTTTAGAGAACACAACCACTTTTCCATTATCACAGATGTGCCCAACTGATATCAGTGTCTCATTTAATCCATCGACGTGGACGCTATTCGTTATTTTGACGCCATTTATGGGTATCGTACCTTGTCCTAGGCACTCTATATTAGAAATTCCAGCCACTAGTTCAACTGTATCTTTAGAGCCCTTGGCGTATGTCCCATCCTAGGCTTCCTTTGACGACTTGAACATGGTAATCGCAGCGCCACTGTCCAAAAGATTACTGTTGAATTTGTGGTTGTGGTCGGACTGTATTTTAATGTCGCAGCCAAAGTGAACCTTATCCTCATTTCTTTCCTCGATGTTATTCGATGCTTACATTGCGCGTATGGATTGGCGGGCCTTATCTGGCAGTTTATAATTCTTGGACTCGTGGTTCAAGAAGCAATTAGATGACTCGTGCCCAGTCTCCCCAAAGAAGTCACATTCCACACTCCGGTTTCCGATTTGTGATTCGACGCGCCGTGATTGGAGCTTCTGCCGTCGTTGCTGTGTCGGAATTTATTGCCATGCTTATATTTCTCGGATCCCTGCCGTCCTTCTGTTTGATTCCATTCCTGGATAAGATCAGAAGTGACGTCTTCTAAAGTTAATTTGTAGGTATCCTTTGTTCTAAGGGCGGCTACTGTAAATTCCAATGAGGAATTATTACCTATGCTCGCTAACAGTAGCGGCGCCTTGTGCGACTCGGGTATCTTAGTGTCAGTACCCATGCGTTATAGTTGTGAAAACAGTGTTTCGAACTCGTTCACAAAAATCTCCATGTAGTCATTGTTGAATCTCTTCGTGTACATGGTCGTCAGCACAGAGATCTTAGTGGCGGATCAGGTAGATGCGAAGCAGTTATTGAGCATCTCAAGAATCTTGATCGGTCAGTCGATTTGAGTGGAGCGCACACGGGGTGCAATGTCGCCCAGCACTCCTACGAGAATTGCAGATACTTTGTCTTTTGTTTCTTGTTCGCATTCATCAGACTTGAGTAGCTTCCAATAGCCCCTACCCTTCAACGCAATTTCAGCATTTCTACGGCCATTAAACTTTTGGATTTTGTTTGTGTCCCAACTGTTGGTCATGTTGGCAGTAGAGGAAGTCGGTTAGTCGATTCGATCAGAGTTGGTAATCACGGTTACACAGTGATTTTGATATAGTGATCCAGGGCCCATAACCTAAAACCATTCAATTTATGCAGGATGAAAGATGGCTTTTGTTTTAATTTTATTGTTTACTCTACTGATAGGACTTTTATACTGTTCTGGTAATTTAGTATTAGAGTACTACTGACACGGCAGTTACCAACATAAATTTCATCATGACACGAAATAGGGTCCTACATATTGTGTGTCCTATCAATAAATACGTTCCGTTCCTCACTGAACGCATCATAGTTTACCAAAATACCAGTGGGACACAAATAAAAAACTTCACCCGGCTCTCCGTCAATAACATAAATACAAACTGAATTTTTAAAGATGGCAGTGTCCGTATCGCAAAATGAATTTTTATTTTGAAATCGATTCTTGTCACTGTTTTCAGTTTTTTTTGGGATAATCCACTTGAATTTTCTTTGAAGAAATTTCAGATTCGACAGTAATATCATCCCAGTTAAGGATGGGTACATATATTCCATTCTCGGATGAAAACGAAACATCTTCGTTATTCACATTGGGCACTGGTTCGACCGTGCCTGATTTGATGACGGAATCCCATCGTCATCCCCTTCCCCAAATAGAGTGATGATTTTCGTAGCACCTTCAACAGAAACATTAACAATTACTGGTGGATCAAAGGGATATCCAAGGACTTTGACTCTATCACCAACTTTACCGATGTTTTGAACCGATGGTGCTGCTCTCCGCGTGCATGATCTTTGACCGCTTTCAATACTTGTAGTCGGCTTGCCCACTAGATCCTCATTTTCAATAATTCAAATAGAAAGCTCTCGTCCCTTCGGTGGATCCAGGGGTCATCCCATGAGCATCGAGTGCTTTTGCCCGCCCGTACGAATCATGGTCTTTCTTTTCGAGAGAACGCAATGGCTCTTTCTTTGCACATATTGATTATACTATACGGTGGATTTTTTCTGTCTTCTTTGTATACAAAATGAGCTTTAGACTTCTCGGAATCTTCTTTGGATGCAACTCTTGTATTGTAATGGTCGTGAGTTCGTGGACAATAAATTTTCGCGGGAATTTCACGAAAATTTCCTATATCTAATGGTATCGCAGGTGACCAAATTTATTCACTCTGGCCATTCAACGTCTTCTTCCACGTTACTTTTTGAAGGAGATAATGACATGGGTATGGGGATGGGTGACGGTGAGTTATTTTCAGCTAGCGGAAGAATACGAAAGGTTATTAGAAGCACTGAGTACATCTTTGAAATTGTTCTCCGTAGATGGAATTTCAAAAGAGATGGTGGATTCAGCGATTGAGACAATTTAATGGGTACTAGAGAACGGTGGTGAGAAATGTGAACGGTATGAAAGTCAGTTGGCACTTCTGGATACTAAATGTGACGTTTACCGAGGAATGAACAGGGGAAATATAAAAACATAATTTCAGTTGAATGTTTTGTATGCTTTCAGTTTCGGTTTCTGTTTCGCTCTCGCTGAAGGTGTTGGTGCAGTAGGGTACCCTCCTTCACATATGCGCACTGTGGCAACCACTAAAATGAATGCCGCTCGTAGTACAATTGTAGTGCGTGCTTTGTGGTGGCACTGGTAGTATTGGTGAGGTAGAGGTAGAGAGCACATCTGACAGTCGAGTAATGGTGTCAGTTAGATGTTTTGCATTTTTAGTTCTATCCAACATTGACCAAAAACAAACTCATAGTTGTACCATACTGAATGGGACGTTTATTGAGGAATGGAAACGGAAAGAAACGTACCAACGATAATTTCAGTTGAAATTCTCGTATTCGGAACAATGTCCGCAAGATGGAAGTGGAGAGGTTGAAGAAGGTGATTGGTTGCTTTCGCTGTTAAAAAATGGGTTTTCCTGAATGACGCTTCTTCAGGGTAGTTCCGCGACTTTAAAATATCGGAAGGTGGAAAGTGGAAACTTTATTGCGTTCAATGAACGTGTGCCATCACATAAACAAAAAGTTGAGATTTCGAATTTCTAACGCGATTAACAACCACCCGTACACATATTTTCCATCGTTTGGAAAGTACTGGCAACAAAATCTGACTTGATTTAATGAAACGTTAGTTGCATAAGATTTTACCTTGAAAGGATAACAGCCATATTTATCATCGATACATTGATAGTAACAATATGTCTACATCGTCTCACATTTCAAACAATGCAAGATATGAATCATAAGCGCTTCTTCAAACAAATAGTAATGCAAATGTTTTAAATGATGAACAAAATGTGCAACAATGTATGTCTGCATCTATTAGTCCAACTTCACCAAATGTAGTTCCACCTCTTCCTTCACATCCAACTCAGTTAAAAAATAATGCTACTGCTGAAATAATACCGCATATAATACTTTCAAAGAAGCAAGTAAAGCAATATCATTTACAACTAATGAATATTTAAAATTATATCTTATAGCATTTAATGTAACGGGGGCCCACAATGCTAAAAATAAAAATAATATTAAAATTATTGCAACTAAAATGGTACAAAGAAGACTATCTTTAAGTTATGTAAAGCAAGTTGCTGAATATGTCTTGTCAGAGGATTTTACAGATATATCTGCTCAAGGTTCTCAACCCCGTAAAATACCTTCAACAGCAGTTAAAATAACAAAAATTAATGAAACATAAGTGTATGAATGTACCAAAGGAGATATTACAATATTTAGTGAAGGTGAAGTTCTAAGTAATGAACCAAGGTTATTTAATCAATCATCTGATGAACAAACTTTGATAAAAGCTGAAAATTCAGAGCAAAACCAAACTGGAAATGCTCCTTCATTCTCTGCAGATGAATTTGCTCGTTTACTGCACGTTATTGCAGACGGAAGTATGTCTCATGCAAGACATTTAATAACTGCACCAAGGAGCAGAGAAGAAATGGAAAACCCAACTGATCTGTGGTCTGATCATTTTTTAATACTATTTAATAATACGGAATTTAAACCGGAAAGAATAAACAGACTAAGAGATGGTATTACACGGGAAATAATTGATCAAATAGATCCTTCAAAACGTCCACACGAGCGAGATGCACTTGTGCTTAGTCGTAAGTTTGGAGAGTTGCGATCTTATGTTGTTAGTAAAACGAACTTCGAAAAAAATGGTCAAGGAGAGTATGATGTATTCCCACAATTTACGAATCGTGCTTATATTATTTATTTACGTTGTTTTCTATTAGAACATCTATTCATGGAAGATTTAAGTAGCCGCACAATACCATGTAATGCACAGTATGAAGAAGGTACTCACAACCACACAGTAAATAATGGTTATGGTTATGGAGGGCCAACTGTATCTGAGGAAGTCAGAAGTAGAAAAAGAAAACAAAGAGCTCCTGCGAATGGGATTTCCGAAATAGCTGCAGTTCTAAGGCCTAAAAATGAAGAAGTCGCAAAGGAAACAGAACTTGCAAATCGTAATCATGCACGAGAACTTGCAACAGATGCATTAGCTCAGTCGACTCGAACTATGCTATCAGCCATTCAATATGCAAAAGAAATGGTCAGAAATGCAGACAATGATTATGAAAAAGAGGTATATCAAAGTGTCGTTGATGATTTTTTCAAGAAGTTAAAAACAAATTAATTATTAAATCAATAAAGATATAAAAATAAAACTAATGTGCTTTAAATAAGAATAAAAATATATCATGTTGGTTTCGTATATCCAATATTCTTTAAAATATTTCTTAAATTTGTTCGTAATACAGATTCATTACGACGACGACTTCTAGTCATATAAGTTTCGGTATGTAAACTATTTTGATAGAAAAGAATAGGTTCGCCAACTATTTGATTATCTTCTTGAACAGCAACGTCATTGTTTATGTTTTCAGAATTGTCGATAATAAAATTATGTAGTTTGGCACAAACTTCAATTATTTTTGTAGCAACTCATAATTTAAATTTAGCCGGAGACCAGAAAATTGCAAATCTGGATACTAGAATTCCAAAAGCTTGTTCTACTTTAACTCTACATCTAGATAAAAAATGGTTAAAGTTTTCTTCATCTGTATCTACTAGATTTATTCCATATGGAGGCAAAGGTTTACTAAACCTTTGCCTCCATATGGAGTAATTACATTTCTTTTGCTTTCATAAGCATTATCTTCTAGAATAGTAACCCAATCAGGAAATCCTCCTACTTCCATTAATATATGTAAACCAGTTGCTTGAAAAGCTGTTAAGTTGTGGGTACTATCAGGATGAGTTGCACTTATAAACAAAAATTTCTAATTAGCAGCAACAGCTTCTCGCACACAAATCGCAAAGAATTTCTTTCAATTAAAGTATTTCTTCGGATCACCTGTATCTGATAAACGTGGTTGTTGAATTGCAATATCTATACCATCTAATGCAGCAACTACAGAACGGACAGGAACTTTGCTTAACTTTGCAAATTTTCCAACTGCTTCATTTAATTCGAAATTAATTTGAGAAAATTTAATAGGTGGTAAAGCTTTATGCAAAGCCTCTAAAGTTTCTTGAAAAACTTGGTAGACTGAAGTAGAACTAATGTGATATGGCGACCCTATATCCAGATAAATAGCACCAGAAAGCTTTCTCATTGTTACACACAGCATCACAGGAACAGAGATGGCCGGAGAAGTTGCGTCTTTTCTTAACTTCTTACGTTGCAATGCAGGTTTGAGTAATGTTATTTTTTTTTCGAATTGTGATTTAGACAATCTATAAAGTCTTTGAAATTCTTTTGCATCTAATAAAAATTTATGATTCTCGAAATCAAATGTTCCTCTAGCTATAGCCAGCGCTGTGGGATGTGGTAAACACGTAATATCATTTATAATATAACAGCCGCATTCGCAACAGTACGCTTAAGCTGGTAATTTCCATAATTTTTGTAGATATTATCTAGATAACGAAGAAGGCGTGTGAAGTACAAATTTGAAATATCAAAGTGCATCAGCGATGTAAGTTAATTATTAGGTTGTCAGAAAAAAATTGATCAAGTCAGTTGGAGGGAGTCAGCGATGGTTCAAAAGCCAACAAAAATGGATAGAAGTGAAGCTAGTTTCGTTTTTCAGAATCATTTTTCTCTTCAAGTAAATAAATCATCAAAATTTCACAGTGCTTGAGTTTCCATTTTCCGCTAGTCGCGGAAAGCAAATTCATTGGAAATTGGGAAACTGAAATTTCCACTTTTCAATTTCCACCGAAAATAGCAACTCGCGGAACGGGCCTCAATGAAGAAGAAAAGAGACTACAGGAAAATAAAAAAGAGACTGAATCGATCATGACAAGACCAGGAATCTAACATTCACTGTCATGATGACTGTAAATGTAATTATTCCTCTATTCGTTTTTTATGGTTTACAGTACGAATAGTGCATACAGGCCACTTTGGATCGACCAATCAATGCATGAAAATATGGTAGACATGTGGAAGTTGTATTTTTGTACAATATTTGATTTGTAAAAATCGAACAATTAAATGCCATCAATTGAAGTGCATTTAGTAACGAAAAACATCCCTTCATCTTACGTCGCTTGTACTCAACTGTGTTCTCAGACTTTCTGCCTCCCTCAAAAAGAGAGATGAGGCCTTCGTCATCAAAGTACCCGAATAGCTAAGGTATAGTTTGTACTTTTGATTCAACCAGTGCTGTCGGTCCCTGAATTTCCACAAACCAGTCATATATTTGATTCGCATTGACATAGTAGCATTTAATGCTATCAACTGTTGATCAAGATTTCTTCCATACAACTACTGTGATCCTGATTGTTTAGATAGTGGAATTCATACAAACGACAGCGAATAGATCATCGGTTCGCAGTGCTATTTCTTTGCGTTCCATAGCCTCGGCCTACAGCATGTTGCGATATTTTTCTGAATTAATGAGAATAACTGGCCCATAACTATTAACTGTTACGTCTCCAGTTTTTGGATACAATAAAAAGATGATGACGATGATAAGTATACATACATTGACAAGGACGCCATGGAGTCGTTTCATTTCGAGATGAGCAGCTGTTGAAATAAAAAATAGAAAAAAACACTAATTGGTATAATTATTTCCGGAAGAAGCAGCTGACGCAGACACCTGTCGGATATTTCTGTATTTAGATAATTCGCTTGTTGACAAGATCAAATTCTCGCATAGGAAACCTGTCCCATGTTTTGACGTTTCCGATGCTGTTTATTGCGTGTGAGCTATACCCGATGGCGATTATTTAGCCTTGTGACCGAAAACGTACCCTAATGACACTTCCGTAGGTTGGCGGGAGTGAACAACGTTGACTGCGTACTCAGTTGTATGTTTATGTTGATTTGTGTTCGAACGAAGAAGAAAACAACGAGGAGAAAAAATAGAATTGATGATAAGGGGACCAGTAATCATAAAATTTATTGTCATAATGTCAGTACATGTAATGCTTTATGCATTCAATGTTTTACTGGATTTACAGTATGAAACTTGCGTACATAATAGTGTAGATTGACCAATCAGTGCTTTAAAATATGGTACACATGTTCAAGTTGTACTTTTGTACAGTAGCATTTGAATCAAATCGACAAATTAATATCATTTAAAAATGAGATCAGTTATGATTTTTTGGCTATAACACAGTTCCATTCTGTTTTATGTTTCCCATTTCTATTTCTTCCCTTCACATCAACTAAAAGAGCCACTATTTGTTTTCAGAAATCGAACAGGCGGCTTCGACCCAGAAGACCAGATAAGAAGTTGTCAACTGAATTAAAATTCACAATTACCGCGGTGCAGACGCCTTTTTTATCGGAAATCAGAGACGAGGCTTCTGTCCGGAGGACCAAACAAAAAGTAGGCAACCTTTTCACGCAGACTCTCGTCAGTGTCTTCGGAAAAGAATGTAGGCTTCCAAATGATGCAGGCCCGAATGTATCGTAATAGAAAACTGCAGAAATGGGGCCAAAATGAATATATCCGTACAGAAAATTCGTGCGGAATTACGTACTGTGCAGTTTGTGCGAAAAAATTGCATTTATTCAAAATATATGACCGTGTGGGCCAAAAAATGTGGAAATAATTATGTTTTTGGAAAAAGGAGTGGAATGGAATCCCATGTTGAAAAGAAATTAAAAACCTGAAAGGTTCTTAAAATTATCAAGCACCAAGCATGTATACCATGTAATGTACGACTGCCTACGAAGTGGCGTGTAAAAAATTTCAGTAAGTTAAAAAATAGAATTACCAAATTTCCGCATGCTATGTCTCAACTTGCATGTTTTTAACGTCATGTTAAGGAATATGAAATAGAAAATGGTTTTCGTCTCCTAGCAGAAGACGATAAAATGTATGTCATAAAGTTTGTGAAATGTTACCGTTATCTATTCGAAATTTTTTCATTATAAATAATAACCGTTCCATCATGAACTGAAAGAAGTGGTTGTTCTTGTAAATTACAGTCCGGTTGTAATTGAACAAACAGTTGAACAGTTTTTTCAGATTATGACGGGATTGCGTTTCAAACACGGTGTTGTCATTGCGTGATAGAAATGTTAGTAGAAGTACCGCAATAATTTAGATTTCTCAAATGTAACTTTCGAGACGAAATGTCCTTCACAAAACTAATATTTAAAGAGATCAAAATTATTACGGTTGGTAAACAAGATACTATTTTCTGTCCATATTTCGTTGATATAAGAAAGAAAAGACAGAAAGATGTCACATAACATTTCATTTTTAGATAATGAGAACATATTTCTTATTCAATAAAATGAACATTTGAAGTGATAAGAAATTATCTCGGGTGGTAAACAAGTTGTTTCGGGTAGTTACTAAAGTATACTGAGCCATAATTCAGGTAGATTTCTTCACTACTAATGATGTTCCATTTCGGAACAACAGCTAGAACCTTATGAGTAGAAAACTCTGACGATGTCACAGGTCGTCTAATCACTTTCCATGAAACATTTACTTTGCGATGTTCTATCTCACCAGTCTTTTCTTTCGTCATTTCTGCATCGCCAGGTAGATAGCGGATGTCGTTTATGTGTCTCATAACACAGAACGACCCCGGAACAAACCAAAAGTTATGTTGGATTCCATCTTTGTCGGTCACCTTACCATCAATCTCTGCCTCCCAAGTTTTAATATTATCCACAGTGACTTCAATATACGTTTTTGCAATTTGGCGTTGCTCAGACAAGTCTATGTAAACCAATGCATCGTAGTAGAAACCAATTAAATTATTAGGACCTAAACTTCTCTTCGCAAAAACTCCCATACTAGCACTTAGATTCTTTATACTTGGAGGCCGAATAGATAGGAAAAACGCTCCCGCCTTACAAGCAATCATTCCCCTTTGATCTAAAGAATGGATCATGAAAACATACTTCCGGGTCCATTTCGACATTGTGATGTCCTCGCACCTTCTGAATATGGTTTAGTCGTGGTTGATATTTACCATATAGTGCAGAAGTTAGTCTGGAATTGTTTGAACAGGTGGAAGGCCTCGAGGTGTCAGCCAGACATCCTCCGTCCTCTTTGAATGTATTGCATCCATAGTTGTCACAAATGTTTTTGTAGGCGCCAAAACGGTTTCATCTGCTGTCAAGTTGAACTGTGTATTGAGTAGCTATCGTGCATATTTTTCCACCAGATATGGTTCGGACTCTTTAACACATTCCGTATCCATTTCACAAAAAATGAAACGGCGATGATTTGGAACAATTAAACATGCCTTAGCTGTTTACAAAGTCCCAGAACAGAAATTCATCACAAGATCTCCAGGATTAGAAAACTTAGTGACCAAATCCATCATCCAAGAAATGTTTTTCTCTTCAGGTCTAAGCATCGGTCGCCTTCCTCTTAGAACCTGTTTCTTTTTCGGAGACCTGTATATAACCTCGAGATGGGGTAGACGTGATATGTTGTTCATACAGTTTGTCCACCCCTGGTGATTAATATGGATCTCTCCAACATTACTGTAATCAGTTCTGTTGATGAATTTCATAGGATCCATTCCAATTTTCCAAAAGTCAATTGCCGTCTCCACCACGGACGTGTGTGAAGTCCTTCTCACTTTAGGGTCACAGTTGTAGGTCCCACGTTCTTGAACGTACGTGAAAGGTAGCCTATCCGCTGATAACACCTTCGTGAGGGATGTACTAGAGGTTACCTTCTTCTTCTTTGCTTCCCTCTTGTTCCCATAATCATCTGAATCATCTGAATTATTGTTGTCTTCATCACTACCACTGTCATCTTCGGACTCATTTCTGTCATCATTTTCATCACAACTGTTATCATCTTCTTCGTCATCACTCACTTTCCTTGCATTCAAATTTCCATACCAACGGTGAAATTTTAAAAAGCTACAAAAAATATGTCCGTGGGCACGTTGTGCCATGAATTCATTCGTCTACGTAACCATTTCCTTCATGTCATTCTCTTCGAAATAGTCATGTTCGGAATTTTTCTGACCCTTAGCATTTCTAGAAGTATACGGGGAGTGAATTAGTAACACATTCGCCTTAGAATGAAGTGTAACACCGCCCTCTATGGAATGAACTTCCAATAAACCATTGAACGGTACATTGTAAATATTGCAAATGGACTCCATATTCTTTTTCAATTTTTTCATTGCTTCTACACCATCTACTCCTAAGTCCAATGATGATGAAGCCTGAACAGTATTCAATGCTTCCGATATTTCATCTTCTGCTTTGACTTATCTATTTGTTTCAGTTATCGATGACGTTTCAGTTATATTTGGGCCAGGCTGCGCAGATTTACTCTTCTTTCTGTGATGTGGGGGTAGCTGTTGCATACTAGTTGTACGTCCCCCATCCATAAGTTGCAGATCTTGTTTTTGGTGGCTGATGTCTTGGTATTCCCTTTTGAGAGCTAGTTGTTGTAGCTGATTTGCTTCCTTGTTGCGTTTGTGTAAAATTTGAATCGTGCTGTTCTCCGTTCTTTTCCTTTTCTCTATCATCATCTTTTTTATTACTACCATCAACTTCTTTCGTCAGATCAATGACAGTCGTTGTGATTGAATGCCTCTCCAAAGAAAATAAATTGACAAAGAAATCATGCAGCGAATTGAATCCGGTAGGGAGAGCTAAAGATTTGATACCGTCAGAAGTATTTCACAAGTCTGTAAATGTTGGATCATCAGCATCAAACTCTTTGTAGAACTTATGACTTATTGAGTAGAGAGTTCCCATTTCATCAATTCTTCGTCACCAAGTTCATATAACGTATCATTCAACAACATGTCAGATATCGAGGAAATAAATGAACCGGCGATATATCGCATGGAATCATCTTCTTGTTCCGATCTAAACGAAACAACTGGATTCAAATTCCCCGACAGGAATAGAGGAACTTGTTCCTCAAGAAACATTTTCCGTTGGTCAAACGGAGCGAAACATGTTTAGAACGGTCCTCCAGGAAGGAATATTGCCCAACAGCTACATCAAAGTAGATGTACGTACACAATGCTGACACGAGGGGTGGGAAACCACAATTTTTAAGTAGCAAAGTCCACTATTTCATCAACTTCTGAACGCAAATGCCAATTTGGGCACCGTTGGCGGGAATAGCCTTTACATGCACTCTTTCATGACCGTCTGGGAGTTTAGTTGATGCCCAGGTCAAACATAAAGCATGAAATGAAAAGATGTATTCAAATGTCGAAGGAGTTGAGAGAATGCATGTTGCAACTGTTGAGTTTCTTCGGCCACCACCTTCCACTCCTGAACCACCAACACCATTTGAAGGTAACTTGAACCGTTTAGAAAGCAAGCTGATATATTGAGGTGTTTCAACAAATTGTTGAAACATTGCATAATTACTTGGTCTTTTGCTGCAAATTTACAAATCGACAATGCAGCTCGTAGTATCTGCCTCATCTGTTGAGTCCTAACACAAGCCAGGAAAGTGTTCTCCTGTTTCGTCACTGTCTTCAAAGAAGGCTTCCCTTCATCTCGTGAAGAGGAAACATTCTTCCGCTTCACCTTCACCGTAAGAATGGCGACAACTGTCATTGCTGATTCGAAAGTAGCGCTGTGCAAGACCCACTTGTGGAACGTGTCGAACAATACACGAACGCTAAATGGTACTGCAGCTCTACAATGTAAAATCAGTGTCGTTGGTAGTGCAGTACTTAGATTATTAAGGCTACTGTATATGGCGTCGATATAGGGAACGATACGTGTGATACTGTAGCTTTGGGTCTGATACCTGTGGAAGTGGATTGTGTAGGATAGTATACTGTAGGGACAGAAAAAGGTTATTCTGTTCAAGAGGTTAACAATAATTCGGGCGTTGAAGCAATTAAAATGGGGGAGAAAAGGTGGGAAGCACATGGTTAGCAAGGGTAATGGGCAAAGATGAACGATACTAGCTTCCTTAATACAGCGCGTGAGTACACTCCATGCGAGCGCTAGTTCGTAACACTACGAACTTGTTGACTTGTTAATTGGGATGACAACAACTTGATCGGTAACAGCATACACTATATTGTTTAATGATGTGGAGGTTGCAAAGTGAGGAAAAGGTAGAAGAGAAAAGAATGGGGAAAGCGTGCGGGAGACGTTCTTATACTAGACTAGAACGTCGAAAGCCGAATCAGAGGCAGTCGAAATGTAGGCTGAAGGTTAGAGTATGTGTTCTGGAGATGACCACGTGTAAAGTTGGATGATTTAGGTTCCAGCTTAGAGTGGGAGGTGAATTTGTAGGCGGTGCATATAGTGTGGCCGGGGATTTATACCTTGCATATATACCAATTTGGTTTATACTGGTGCTACTGTATTTCTACGTTTCACAGAACGGAAAAATATTGATGACCTTGACGGAGAACTTCTGCTTGAATTCCGTTGATTCGATGACGTCAACTAAAGATAGAAGGAGGTCTCGGTTGAGGTTGCTTTTCTTCATATTGGTTGGTACCACGATGTTGTTGGTGTTTCGTGCTTCAAGCAGTTGTTGGACATTGAAATTCGTCTGCTGTTGAAACGGTTGATTATAACGGTTGAGAATTGTTGGTTGGGAAAGTGCTTGTCTTTTCTTCCACAAGTAGTGAAATTGAAACAGTTTCGGGGGATTGAAGTATTGAAAGGCTATCAGTTCTGTAGATGTTAACGCATCTAGGCGACCCTATTCGTGCGAATCATAAAAGGATAGATGTTGTAATGGAGACGATTATGTTGTCGAAGATATGATGCAACATATTGTTGTTGATATATAGGATGAAGTTGTTAAGATGAGGACGATGTTGTTGTTACGACGATAACATCATTCGTTATGATGATGACGGTCTTGTTGTTACGATGATAACATCTTTGGTTATGATGATGATGGTGTCGTTGTAATACAAGGTGAGGCCATCACAACTACGACGGTGACGCTACTGCAAAGAAGAAAAGCCAAGAGCCAGGAAGGGTGGTGAAAGAAGGAGTAAACATGCACGGCGAATGTCTACGAAAGGATCATTCGAGGAGAGGGGACAAGAGTAAAAGGCAAGGGTAAAACAGTAGAAGGGACAGGGTGGTTAGACAAGTCATACCACAAGTCGTAAAATACAGTACAATCTGTATACACGAATAATTCACAATTATTATTCACATAACGAATAATAATCTATAATGATACACGTGTTTTGGAATTAAGAGCATTGACTTTAGTAATTTAATCAATTGTTAAACGTAAGCTTTTATTACACGTGTCAGCATGGATCCAACTTGTGATCTCATCTGACTCAGTATACATACCACACCCCATCAGGGAGATGAAAAATAATAAAGGTAGAAATTTTACGACATTCATTTTTACCCGAAGCTCCAAATATCTCAACCGGACCGACGCAGGATCCAAGACGGCAAAGACCGAACACCACTACTGAACCGAGCTAAAGACTCGTAGGTAGAGCAAGAGGTGACTTAGCAGTCACCTTGTAAACTTCAACACACGGCAGTTTCCGGAGATATGAACCACCTCTCCATGTCCATTCACACGCGAAGGTACCTAATCGTATCAGAGTGACAAGCCCACATTTTGCGCATAAAATCTGTAGCGTTCGCTAACTGCATAAGCGCATTTAGCGACCATAAAATCCCAGGAAACACTACCGTTGATCCTACATATTAATACATTACTAACATTTTATCTCCCGCACTTCCTGTTGATCCGCTTGAGATAAACGTTTCATAATAAGGAGTCCCAGGAACTCAAAGGGTTGATGCCTATTCTCTCTAGATTCATCGACAAGTTTCTGCTGAAAATGATTGACTGGCGAACTAAACGAGTGGAATGATACGGATGATACGAATTTGAGAAGAATAATGGCGGTGAAGGGATGTATTTGAAGTGAAAGTACGTTAGAAACTCGGTAAATTAACGAATAAAGTGTAGAGAAGAATCCATCCA
>JAULBU010053693.1:0-34254 GCA_032358235.1 Odonthalia washingtoniensis | reverse complement strand
ATGATCCGATATTTATTTGCAAAATTTTACCATCCACATGGACGGGGTCTGAAATCAAACAATCACCCGGTAGTTATTTGAATGAATAATTATCCGATAATTATTTGAAATATGATCCCGCCATGTGGATGGAATATTTAGTAACTAACCACAGTACAGTTTCCGATCATACAAATGGCTATTGAATAGTGAGAAAGTAGGAATCAATCAAATCTGTATTCCACCTCTGATCATGCTTCTCTTCAACTTCATCTAATCTTTGGCAACTGTTCATATCATTCTTCATCCTTCAAGTGAACACACAATCTTTTAACAACCACTACGTGGGAAATCCAGAGAAACTGTCCGCATTCAACGCAAAGTCGTTTTACACCGAGTGTAAAGTTTTTCTTGATGGTCTGGACTCAATATCCCAGGACTAGCCGGCAGATGTATTAACGTTAGAAGATTTAATGCAGAAAGAAGTGGAACATCGAAAAGCGGCATGTATAGAAGTGGAACGCTTGTTCATCACACAGATTAAACTTTTTTCGTATACAATCAAAGGTAAGAAGAATAGATCTACTAGTAAAAATGAAAATAGGATTAAGTCTGCGATGGTTAAAATACGAAAACATTTTAACCTCGGTAGAGTCAATCCACCGAAAAGGAAGAAGGTAGGTGAAATGGGAATGGAATCAACTCCCTCCAACCACACTGCGAGGACAAGAGTAAATAAAAGCGCGCAAGGTAATTCAGAAGAAGAGATACTGGTGGTAAGTGATGACGAAGCAGAAGATAATGGAGATGAAGGCGGTTCACGAGAAGATAATGGAGATGAAGGCGGTTCACGAGGTTCAAAGAAAGAGATAAGAATGCTACTGTGGAAACAGGAAATAGTGGAAAGGGGAAGTCAACGCATCGTTGCCTTCCAAAGAAGAACAAGAACAAGCCAAAAACGAAGGATGCGAAAACAAAGAAATCCACCGAAGTCGGAATGCAATTGACAAGCAATCATGGAAAATTTGATGATGGTTTGACGAAATCTGCACCAGCTGGTCATCCAACGAAAAATTTCGGAAAACGTGTTACATGAGAAGCGTTTATTGATAATAAAAGGATTCCTCCTGGGTTACGCTCTACCCCTTTTGGTAGTTCCAAACTGTTTTCTGATATCTACCACGACCTACGGTAGTACCTAATACCACCGAATCATCGAGCTGAAAACTTGTTCAACAGTGCCGACATTGATTTCAGGAGGGATATGGCGTAGCTGTGGGGAACATAGATCTATTTTCATTGTAAAATAACTCTTACAGATAATGACCAGTATTGGAATTGTGCAAGTGATTTATTTCATCACGGCTACGGGGAAAGCTATTTCTAAATTAAATCGTCAGCAGTTGAACAACAAGAGTGCTGCATATTGGAAGGATTCGCGGACCCTATCAATGTCCAGTAATTCGTCTTAGAGAGGATGGAAATGCCGGAAACGTATCCGAGGGAGTCGTTTCAACAGTTACATACATTTTTTCAAGAATAGTTTCCTAGTGAAGATGTTATACGCGTTGAGGGTATCCGGACCTTGGGGAATCCATTTGTAAATTCGGCTGTGCTTGAAGAAGACAGAAGAGATCGTTATTCTGGTGTTGCTCTATATTACTCCACTCTTTAACTACTGAAGACGTACATGGACGGTGCCAATGACAAAGTATGGGCCGCAAGAAGACGGGTTGCGTTAGATATGTGGTTAGGTTGTCTAGACACTAGTAGTAAACGTGGATGAGAATTACTACGATATTTGTAGAAAAACGTTTTCATCCACATGGATGAGGGAAATTTCCAAATAATGAACCGATAATTATTTGGTTTTCAACCTCATTCTCGTGAATGACTATTTTTGGGGATTTTTTTATTAAATTTTGGTAATGATGTAATTACCATGTTGTACATAAGTCACAGTAATGGTTAAGGGGACACTACCATTACAGCTTCATATAGAACCGTACGATACATATATTTGCAACAAACAGAGTGCAGTGACCATTTATTATCTTCGTACAATGAAAGATAGCAGACATAGCAGTGCAGGCTGCATGTACGGTTTCCACCGTTGGTGTTAGGTAGCAGGCACAGAATCAACCATTCTCGTAACCTCTCAAATGTCAAAGATCTGCAGTCAGTGTAGAGCATTCAGATATGTAACGTTACTAGTATGGAGCATGTGGCACGATGCAACAGATACCAGTTTCGAAATTTACATCTTCTGATAACCCTTGCTTCTAGCCCTTCTTTTTAATATTAATCTGTTTCATTATATAATCTGTGATGTTCTTGGACAGTTATTGATACTTGCTTACCAATAAGAAAATCATTACAGGCGGTGTTGTTACTTCGATACCAATTAAAAGTAAAGAATGAACATGTTACTTCGTAAATATAGACAACTTGGATGTCTACATTCTACCAGTACCAACTTTCGTTTAAGTAAACATACTACGATATGAAAATACAAACCGAAATGTAATGGTAATAGAAGATTGGTACATTGTTTGAAACATTCATCACACAATTCAAATGAATCCCCATCCCAAGAACCCACTGCGGACATGTTTGTTACGCGTAAGGAGTTTAGTGTTGAGTCCGGTGATGTTGGTGGTGAAGCGTTTCTGCAAACAGATTATGACTTCTTACAAATTTACAGTACTTTACTAAATAACTGTACCTGATTTTTACCTGTTTCGCCGCTTTTCATATATTGCTCTTCAACTACTGTACATTTTTCTGTACAGATCCCATTTCCGATATGACTGTTTTCATTGTTCAAAATTTTCGACGAAGTAAATTTTTACTTTCTTCGAGTGGTAAGAACTCAGCACCTTCCAAATTAACCCTTTATGGACGGCGAGCAAAATCAAGTAAATATGAATTAAAAAAGGGGAATACTGTGACGTGATTGGGCTCCGATAGTAGTGTTGGTCTTGTGTATGTCTGTCAATCAACTTTGGACCAACGATAAGAGAAATCTGAATTGTTCTGACAACTGTATCCCCTATTTGACAGCTACGTGAACTAAGCAATATGCTACTGTGAGTGGATCAAATGAAAATATCTTCTTCGGTCAACCAATACCATGTTGGAAAATGATTATGTATGACTACAAGACAATACAGTGTTCGGAGCTCTGTATTTCTTCCCGTTTGTTTGCAGAAAGGGGAAACAAATTTTCAATAATTACCTGACACTGTTTGTAATGAAAATGAGACTAGATTTCAAGACCATCTGCTACATGGTAATAAAAACCATTCAAATAATTCATACATTGACAACAGAGAAAAAAAAATGCGCCAACGTCCGAGCAATCATTCGAACTATACGAAAATAACGACATTTCTCAAGTTGTAACGTTCAGGTACAATCAAATTTAAACAATGACCGACGATGCGGGGAATGCGGAATTTAATTATGATATTTTCGGAAGCTGGGAGGAAGATAGCGACGACGATGAGTTTCCTAATGAATTTGAAATCGCGGAAGTGGACACTGCGTGGCGTACAACACTTAACACAACAGTCGACTATATACGAAAATGGGTTGATCGAACGAAGTTGCATGTGTTTCAGAACATAAATGTGAACAACTCATATCGAAACCACTCAGAATTAGGGTTGTTTCACATGTTTCTACATCGATCATTTTTCGAATGCGTCAATCAATGGACCAATGGAAACATGACTAGAAGATCTCAATCAACCGAATCAACATAAATCACCAACGAGTAATTTTACGCGTATGTGGGATTGGAACTAGCGGCATCGATTTCAAGATTGAATAATCTTAAAGATTATTGGTCTACGAAAACATTCTATGGGTAAGAAGACATCAAGCGCATTATGTCGAGGGATAAATTTTTAAAAATTCGTCCGCTATTTCAACTTTACCCAGCGTATCGTCACGAGGAAGCAGTGTTAGACCCATTGTGGCTCTCGAGACCAATGACTGAACAATTTTTGAAGAACGTAGCATCTTTTTCTGCACAAGTTGGCGTAAGCTTCTTTGATGAAAATACAGTAAGGTGAAAGGCAAGGACGGCTGCAAAACGTTATATAAAATCTAAGCACATTAAATTTGGGATACGATATTACCTTGTCGTCGGGTAGGATGTACCATATCTCCATTCGATTTGGGACAATAATTCCGGTAACAAAAGCGGAATCCCCCCACCTGTTGGATATTGTACCTTGTTTAGAAAACTGCGGGGAGTATAGGATAGATGCATTGATCCGAATCTCATAAAGAAGGAAATTCCATCTGCGTTGTGGTGCCTGCAGATAGCACACCAGACGAAAAATCATCCAACGCCATGCGGAAGGCTGTTTTTGATGTATAGTTTATATACCCGACACACCTTAGCAAATCAACTGCTAAAATTGATGGACTGGGAGGCAGGGATGTTGGGGACTGTTCGAATGAATGTTGTTGGTGCAATGAATCTTCCATCCATAAAAAAGTTATTTCTAAGTTGGAAAAGTCTGAAATAGGAGATTGGTTACTGGTGCATGCACTTGACAAGTTTCTACAAACGGAGTGGAGCCAACACGTGTAGAACGTGTAGGATTTGTACTATTCAAGGACAAGAAGTTTGTTGTCTTCTACACGAATGATCTTGTCGAAACACTTCGGCAAGATGTGGAGGCAAGTTCCGAACACACTTTAAAATGTGTGCACTGTCTAGAACCATTGTATAAGTGGATTGGAAACGAAAGTATGACCAGAACCACTTTGCAATTCCCATGCTGCATTGTAGCAAATAATCTTTTCATGAACTCTGTAGACATATTTGACCAGTTTCAGTCAAAACATTGCATCATGCGTCGTGAAAAGCGTGTACCGATGTCAAGTTTTACGTATTTATTGGACGCATCCATCCAGAACGCATTTACCTTGTTACAAAGAGTTTTTGTTCCAAGGGAGGTGACATAAACCGTCAGGGAGTTTAAGCGAAGAGTTGTTATACAACTTTCCCAACCGTTACTCGATTTAAAGTTGCGACGATACTTGTTGCAGAATATTGGAAGTTCTTCAGTTCCAGCTCAAAATTCAAGCGTAAATGTTGATTTTGGATGGTGTACAAAAACATATGATATTTGAAAATGAGTAAAGGAAAAGTACACCATGTTATTTATGGAAGCTTATTGATGCCGATATGAAATCGAAATGGACAACGTTTGGTTGCGCACAATGCCAAACAGGGTTTCATGTGAATTGCTTCACATTGTCTCATAGAAGGAAGGAAGTGGAAGAGAATAAACGTAATGTACATGCAGTAATTATAAGTGTGGAATAAAATCAAAACGGAGAGAAGCGTCGTAAACGCAAAGTGAAATTCATTAGTGACTTCGACCGTTGTAAAATTCCTTAGACTTCTAAGTAAGTCGAACCATAAAATTAATCAGTACTGTTGTGAACCACAATAGGTGCATCGTATAGTTGTTTATATATTGAAATGAAAGAATTTTATGTTTTCTAAATTTCGTTCGTCACGCACTTTTTGACATAAACGATGATGATATGAACATTGTTGAAGAAATCAGCATCATTTCATCATACATTAACAGTATCTGTAGAATCGTTTTTAACAGGTTGAAATAGCGTTGTTGCTTTGTTTCAAGCCGCCATTGGGAGAAAATCCGCATCGACGTTATGATTATGACATTATTTCCACATCATCTTTCTCGTCGCACCCCATACTTCTTACTTTGGTAGTAGTCTTCGTCGTAGTACTAGTAGAAGACTAAATAGACGAAGAAGATGTGACCGTACTAGCAGTAGACAAGAAAATGTCGTGGGTGAGCTGTGTTGTTTCAGACTCGGTGCCAGAGCTGTTTCAAAATTGAATCTGCGCGCCATACAGTTGACTTAGTAATTGGGGTTTTGGTGCGAGGCGCCATACATATGACTTATCACATGGGTGTTGGTGTGATTGTGGCAATGGCGGTGGCGGCATCTGGTGGTGATGGTGACTGTTCATTCCACCTAATGTAATAATGTAAATAACGATACGTTCTAAATTTAGGGGATAATAGTCCGGCGGTTAAATGAGCATTGCTCTGAGAGAACAAATTTGATTTCATCTGTGGACGATGATTAGGGGTGGGAGTTGGGGAGAAAATGTCGAAAATATGTTGTAATAAGACTTTTTTGGATATATTTAGTAAAATAGAATTTGAAGGATTTTTGGTTTTGGTAAAGATTGGAAGTTGGTTGGATGATGTGTTGAGATTTCAAGAAGAAAGACAAATTGATTGTAAATTTATGTAAGAAGGGAGAAACAAGGAAACAACATGTTTTAATATTGATTTTAAACCCAACATTGATGAAATCACCATGCCGTTCCTATTCTTGTTTCGTATAGGTGAATGTTTTTAATCTCCAAGCATGTTGTTAATCTCCAAGCATATCTCCATATTAATCCTGCATAATCAACATCAATTTGACTTTCCACATCATTAACATTATCATCACCATTAAAACTACTATTACCATGAACATCACGTCACTGCTCACCCAGTTGCTGTTCTTCCAACAATGTTGATGAAAACTGAATTATAATCATAAAAACTAAGATATCATCATGGTACGCACATGATTTCTCTTCAAGGTGACTTTGTCCTACCTGTTCAATTTCCTTGTCTATATTATCCATTGAAAGTTCATAAACTGCTACAGATTCTGGTAATGCCATATTACCATCATCATCACCACCCCCTACACCTTCTTGTCTCCCGTCTATACCTCGCTCTGCATGCAATCGTTTTCGTAGTGTTCTTTCATCTCCCAACCTTGCCACATTCAATTTCCACAAAATATAATTGTCAATGGAACAGAACAAAAAAGCATAATCACTGTCAAGTAATGCGACATCATCACCTGCTGCAGGATCCAACCACCTGCAATTGGGGATTTTTGAGACAGTATTAGTTGTGGTGGTGATGGTGATAGTGATGGTTGGCGTTGTAGGGGTGGTGGAGAATGTGAAGGTATTGTAAAAGGATTATTGGTAATAATATTATTATAACTTGATGGTGTGAAAAGTTTTCAAGGAGAACTTGATGTTAGTATATGTTTAATATCATTGAGATGTGGTAATGATTGCGAATATGAATATTAATGAGATTAAGATGAATAAACAGTTAGAATATTTGATCTTGGTTGGGATTTGAAGATTATCTAGGAGTATGTGAGTGATGTGGATAAGAATAAGCATGTTGACAATTATCGTGATCATGAATATCATGATAATGGTATGGTGGCGGAGGTGATAAATGGTAAGGATGTGATGATGACGATGATGGTGGTGGCGGATAATGGGGAGGTGCTGGTTGGGGCTGTGCTGGTGGTTATGATGAATTTAAAGGTAATTGTGGACCTCGACTATTATGATTATGTGGTATAAAATATCTATGTTGTTGCTCATATGATGATCAGTGATGTGAATGATGATGTCGTTTAGTATGGTGCGAGTGATGTTGATACTGTTGGTGATGTTGATGTTGATATTTTTCTGCTAATGTGTATGCTAATTGTGATATTTCTGGTTAGGTTTATTTTGATATTGCTGGTAACGTTGATGTTGATGGTAATATCGCCAGTGATGTTGATGGTGATATTGCTGGATATGTTGATGTTCATAGTAATATTGTCGGTGATGTTCATGTTCATGGTGTGCGTTGTGGAAATTTAGAAGGAGAAGATCAACATCTTCAGGCTGTCGACATCATTTTTAAATTACGTAGCGTTTACAAGTAATTCATAGTCAATGACGTTCAAGAACGCAGCCTCCAATCGTACCATCTCCCCAACCGTAGGCACCACCCCACCCACATTTGCGTAATGATTCATGGTGTAAGTTTCATCCTGCAGCATTTTAGCAGAGACCACAATGGCGGTGATGAGCAATCGATGCAAATTCATCGCACACATTCTCAAAATCGGGTGCTTCTCACGCAGTCTCCTTGAATAAATGAGCACAATAACGAAGACAGAATCCTCACACATGTAGTATGGATAGATACAATTCACATATTCCTTCCTCGTGAATTCCAGAGTCGATAGATGAAACAATAGCGACTGAATTTTGGTTGATGGCGGGGTCTGACATTCTGTCACGTGGTATGATAAAGGCGAGTGTATTTCATGGTCGATTCGAATACACCCTCCCTTTAGAAATATGTCCTCTCCCCCGAAACCGATTATAGTGATTTGAAATGGTGAAATAACTTGCTCCAGTTGATATTGTCAGTCTTTATATTCGTCTATATACACACTCCATTTAGAAATATCTCCTCTCCCACGAAACCGGATATATCTATTTGAAATGCTCCGGTTGGTATTGTCAGTTGTTATAGTTGTTCCATCCTGTCTTCTTTATTTTTTTTGGTGGTATGAGTAATGATGCTCCTCATGGTTATGTTCGATGATGAAGCTTGTGCATTGCTTTGGTTTACATTTTGTACCAAATGGGCGCTTGATGCCCAAGCTTTCGGCCTCCATTTGTTGCTCTCATTTTCATGTACTGAATGTATCGCTCGTGAACCGCTAAAGCATGACTCAAATTAATCTTGTTTTAATATTAATTGATAGGGGTCGATAACTGATGAAGGTGGTAATAATGATGATAATCTGGACAGGGATGAGGATGATAATGAGGGTGGCAAGGAGAATGAGGATGTGGATGGGAATGAGGATTAGGATGACTATGACGATGACTGTGAGAATGGGAATGACTATGAGTTCTGGGATGACAATGAGGATTAGGATGACAATGACGATGGGGATGGGAATGAATATGACGATGACGATGACGATGAGTACACTGTTCATGACGAGGACAGTGTTGGTTATGAAAGTATTGCTTACAGTTTACTGTAAGCAATACTTTATGAACTTTGACCAACTGTACTTGTTGACTGATTTTTGTTGATTGATTGATTTGTTTTATTGATTTTGATTGACTCAACGAACTCCACTGTGAGATGTAGTTGGTGTCATTTTTGCGTATAAAAGGCACAACACCAAGTTGTGTCTACTGAAAAATAAAAAGAGTACCGAGCAGAGTTTCATTCTCCCCATTTGCCTACTTGCCGACCCAGTAGAATACTTTTAATCATGTACATCGAGAATATTTGTAACTGTCCGTTTGAATGGTGGTTGAATTAAGAAGCAGATGAAAGCTGAAGGTCGTCATACTGCATGCCCGGTGGCGGTTGTGTTAACAAATTGGAATCGTAGTAGGGCTGTAATTGGGATAAAGATGGTTCAGTTGGATGATGATCACTTCTGGAAGCGACAGTAGTACGTCGAGGGATTCTATTGAAATCAAATGGTGTTTCGTTTCGATAAATGGGTGACATCGCCGTACGTTTTAGATTGGATGAAATTCTGGGCAGTGTAGATGTCGATTGAGTGCAGTGCAAATCTCCGTGGATAGGACTGCGTGCAACTTCGCTGCGTATACAAGTGTTCATAATACAATTATGTGAAGTACTGCCAAGGTCAATTATTCTTACTGGCCGCAGTTTATACCGTAATTTTAATTAAAATTAAATTGGGTGTGCTCAGTAAGGGGCGGTCTATAACATCAAAAATCCAAATGTCACAAAAAAATATTTGGAGAAAGTCAATGAGCTAATGAGAAGCCAAGTTCAGAAATCAAATTTTTTCCGAATCAACTCAGAATTGGAAAATGTCGGGGAGAAGCAAGATCCCCCCGACATGAAAATCATGTTGTTTTTTCCGGGTAGGTACACGCGTATGTTTTTCAACTGTGATAATTGCATGAGTGAAAAGCTCCTTTTTTCTCTGAAAAAAGTATTACAGCGCACTTCGATGTCAAATGTTGTACTGGCCGCTCTCCTCCCTTCGCCTTTCATTTCGTACGACATCTACTCACACATCAACGCAGCTACTCACCGCGTCTCGACTGCCGCGCCGAACGTAAGTGCAATTTTCTTACCCCTTCTCGGCCGCCAAACCGAATTTAATTCTACACCACACAACCCATCTCGGCCGCCGAGCCTAAATTAATTCTACATCAATCAGCCCGTCTCGGCCACCGAGACTAAATTAATTCTACATCACTCACGCCGCCTAGGTCGCCGCTACCAACATTAATTCTGTCACCAACCCCATCACAGTTGCAGCCACCGAACTTAATTCGCGTCGCCCCATCTCGTCCTTTGGCTAAAAATTAGATCTACTCACCTCGTGTCGGCCAGTGAGCCGAAATTGTTCCAACAACTCCCACGACGTCTCGGTCGTCACAAAAACAAATTTATTGTACGTCACTCCATCTCTCCATTCCTTCGCAAATTAAATCTACTCACCACGTCTCGGCATCAGAGCAGAAATTAGTTCAATATTAATTCTACATCACTCACTTCGTCTCATCCCTAGTAAATGACACCACCACGCATAGTTAATGATGTACCAATTGACTGGCTGCCTGTACGAAGTGATCCACAGCCCATTTCAATTGCGCCACGGGAATCACCCTTTACATCGGGGTTGGTGATGCATCCACTGCCACTTGTAACAGAAATGGGCAGTACTAAACCCATGAATTCATTTAGCACGAGCGAATATGAGGGTGGAATTTTTGATATCATCACGGAACCGAGAAACAGTAGCAACATCGTGGTAGATGAATGTGATGAGGTCAAAAACTTTGGTAGTACATCTATACCAAGTACTGTACTGGAAGCGAAGTAGTTACTGTCCCCTGATTTCACTAACCATATAACGTTAAAGAACAGTTTGAAGGTTATGAAGGTGATGAGGGCTCAAAACGCCAATAATAAAACCAAAATACAAATTGTAGCTATAAAATTAGTACAGAAAATTTGCATACTTTCGCGCTATACGAAAACCTGTATCTCATGAAGTTTTAAGATGATTAATTGCAGTAAGCACCAGAATTGCAGGAAACACCAGAATTGTTAGTTGTCGCACGGCAAAATGACGAACTACCGACTACATCTGTTCATGTGGTAAAATAGCAGATTTCTGCATGTTATTGCATATTCACAAAGCAGGGTGGTACGAAATATAATACAACAAAGCGTGACAAGGGCTGAATTTGACATGTAAATTGACGATCCTATTCAGCTAAACAAGTGATGTAATTAATTCTGTGTGCCCTGCTGTGCGGCCTCACAAAAGAGATTGTCTAAAATTAAAAAATAAATTCGGGGAGCTCCGTTCCTAGTATGTAACGGCACTGCAAAGGTAAGAACAGAGTAGACCGGGCGACCCTGATGATTTCATTAGTTTCACGAATATATCATTTATCATGTATGCACATTGCTTTTTTGGGAAGTATACCGACTTAAGAGAAATGTGTACTACCATACTATCGTCTCATGGACGATACGAGGAGGGTTTCATAGAAAGCGATAGAGATAATCGGGGGGACTAAAACCGCAGCAGTAGGAAAAATGTAAAATTAATCGTGATTCAATAACCGCGGACTTGTGAAGATTGCCGAAGTTATCAGACTCCAGAATTCCTGAGCTGCAAATATAATAGGAGCTGTGGAGAGCTATAGTGTAGAATTAATGGCTGTTGAATCAATGGCCCAATCTACAAATTTCCTGTTATCAACAATAAAGGATTAAAGGGACATGTTGGCCAGTGCAAGTACTGAAAAAGATCGAGATTTATATATAACAGTTGTAGATAATCCTTGTGGAAAACTTTGCAAGAGAACATCACAAAATGGTCAATGGTTCTTTCAGCGTCACTGTCCCATGTACCCCCCTGCATGTAATTCAGCCCTAATTTCCTCCTTCATGTTTCCCGTTCCTCTGTTCCGTTTACTTCTATTTACGTTTGTATGTCCATGAAAATCATTCTGAAGGAAAACATCAGGCCTTTCTTTTACGTCATTTTCATCATGCAAGGGAATGTATTCTAATTCATCAATTTCTGCATTTTCAATAATGAAGTTATATAATTTGCAGTGTACACCGATAATTTTTGTGGTCTTCTTCAGCCTTATTCTAATATGCGAACAGAAAATACTAAAGCGACTCACAACCATTCCGAATACTTGTTCTACGGTCATCCTACAACTCGAATGATAAAATTAAATGAATCTTTATCGAGAGGTAGATTACGTTTGGAGTACGGTGTTACTACATTCAAAGTGTTTTGGTATGCATCATCTGCCAAAACGACTGCCAACCGTGTAAGTTGTCCACTTACAACCATCCTATGTAGGGTATATTCCTGGAAGGAAGTTGAGTCGTGTGTCCCTCCTGCGTGCGTGGCCGACACAAACACAAACTTGTAGTCGCAGTAACGGCTGCCTCTACAAGAATCGCAAAAAAGATTTTTCTGTTCCGATACTTTTCGGATCCGAAACATCTTCTGGAGATGGTTTCTAAATGGCCCCAGAGAGGCCACCCACACTGCGTGTTAAAATATTTTCAAATTCACCTACTGTAGTGGAATAATCATTACAGTAGGTGGATTTCGAGACTCGTTGAAAAGGACTACAGTAACGTACCAGTAGCGGTAAATTCGTTTGTGTACAGTGCTGGGAAAATCCACCGAATATTAAATTTTGAGTACAGTTGTCAGATTCCGAAATCGTAGATCGTATCTGGAAAATCGGTGGTCGTCTCTGATCGACAGGTGCATTGGATTATTATTTGTTTTACCTTCTTTTGGAATTCTACTTTATTCGTTTTGCCGTTTTATTAATATTCAATATTAATATGAACCTAATTATGTCCATGCAGTTTGTATAAGTAAATTATCAATAACACCAGTATCAACATTTACACTTTCATTTTCACGTTGTTTCATATTAACTGGACCAGAATCTATAGAACATTTAGATAGTGAAATAGAAGTTATGAAAAGTATATCACATCCGAGCGTCATATAAACATATCAAATATTAGATTTGACGTGTACCATTTACATAGTTATGGAGTATGTGCCAGGTGGTGATATATTTGATTTTGTGGCGCAACATGATTGTTTAACCGAATAACAAAGTTCTGGTACTATGAGATCAATATTGCATGCTGTTGAATATTTTCATTGTAATTCTATAGTACACTGCAGTTTTAAATCTCAATGGCATAGAGATTTAAAAGGTATTAAATGGTATAGAGATTTAAAAGCTGAAAATATATTATGTGTAAATGATTCATGGGCCCATGAAGACATTCTTGAATGATCATGTTCATTTAATAAAGGAATTAAAGAATCTTCTAGTTGTTTAGCTGTAATTCTTTGAGTAGGATCAAATTCGAAGCATTTTCTAAAGCTTTATCTATTATATTATCTTATACTCCTATATATGGTTTAATCATCCTCTAGCCATTATCAAGCCACCTTCATTTAAAAATAGTTTCGAATATTCATCCACAATATTAATACTATCATTTGAAAGTATAGAACATGATAATAACTAAAAAGATTGCACAAAAATTACATGATAATAAACAATACACAAATACTCCATCGTTCATTTTAAGATGTGGACAGTGCGGTATTAGTTTAACTGGTGAGAAACATGCGTTAGAAAAGACTAAAGACATAGCTCATACTCAATTCGATGAAAGTTAAGAATTAAAGTTCTTGAACAATTGCACACCAATTCTGATGATCGAAATATGTCTTTGTTATTTGTATTGAAGGTATATCCGATAATTCTTCGTCTAATTCCCCCTTACGATAAACATGATAAAATCTTTTGTGTAATTGATGCCAATCATCTAAAAAACGTTTCTATGAACCATCATTGCAACAATTAATGAAGGTTAGAAGAGAAAGGATGTCAGACCAGAAACAAAGAAAAGAAAAAAAAGAGGAGAGAAAACGCACCCAACAATCCGAATGTAATGAGAAAAAAAATTGATTTAGTTTTTTTGTCGGCTGGTGCAAGCAGTATGACTAAGAGCTTTATCACCGGTGTACTATATCCCCCCAAAACTGCAAAAGAAAATTGAAACGTGTGCTCTTTTGGTTGGGCAGCGCTAAATCCCCAAACGGCACATTCGCTATCCTCAAAGCCTCATTCACCGGTGATGTAGCACACTGACTCTATCTAGCGATCAGTGTGCACATCCCCTTTGAGGCTCCACTCTTGCCAACCATATCATCTCAATCATTTGTCTCACCGATAGCCTTTCTTCATCATGAGTGGAACGAAGAGCGCAGATATGTATCAAGCAGCGGCTATCTTTACATTCTTTGCCATGTCCGCATGTATCACAATGCGGAAAACAATATCCAAGAAGCGTGGGAGCGGGGGATCTCTCACAGGGCTCTGTTGGAACAATCTTCGTTGTTATCGTTGTGTTGTCTTGCTTCATGTTCATCCATATAATGATTAAGAACGAAGCTAGACCAAAAAAAAAAAAAAAAAATGGGATGGGCTTAATTAGAAACAGATAGTTACAATGATTCGAACGTATCCTGAAAATGGACCGTTTCGAAGATAGCGTATCTGCCAAAACGTTCGCCAAAGATTTGCACTTGGCGAAACTTTTAGCGTATTCCGTTATATTACTTTTGAAGGGTTACAGAACTAACCAATTGGTGAATGACAAATTTAACTGTATTTCTCCATAAACTTTCTCTAAAAACTTTTCTTTGTTGTTTTGCAGGGATAAAAGCCACCAGTGATAATGCTCTAAAGCAGCGCCGCCGTTTTCGGCGAATTCCTCCTATTCTCTGCTAGCACAGTGCACCTCTGCGACGATTCAACAAAGAAATTGCTACAATATCAACCTTGCGATCATGGGACGAGGCGAGTCGTGAAAAGAACAGGAGCTCTGTGATCTTTCTCGTGCTTGGGTAGCCGTCTCAGAAGATCCCGTAACGGCCACACCTAGTAATTCAAGTCCAAATAATAGCACTACAGATGCGACTGATGATGTCAATAATGAAGATGATACAACTGAAGGTGTACCAGGGAATATTGATGATGCTGAAGTCACGTCTATCCCTTTTAAACACATAGACCGACAAAAATGATGTTTAATATAGTAAGCCACGTGGAGGACATGTAGGCAGAAAAACAGCCAAACGCTAATCGCGAAATGAAGTGTTTGGCGGACCAAAATGCCAGATCTGTAGAATGTATTGAAAATGCGATGAAGCGCAAGGCAGTACTGTGTTATGAGAAGAGTGCAATCTGAACAATATATTTTACACCATGCGATAAGGAGGGTGACAAGATGGAAAGAGATGAGTTATTCAGTTTAATGCGTAGAACAAATTTGAGTCGTACTAGATATCGTGCTACTGAAGAAGATAAAATTATTCACAAAGTAAATGATGGTGATAACAGCGAATTAACTTTAGTAAAGACGAATGAATCACAAAACGATTAGTCGGAAATATAACTTCCAATAAATGATGGAAAATTTAAAGATGTTTAATTAATTCTGCCTTCAAAGCAAAGTGATCTGCCTCATCAGTAATTATAGAGTCATGAAGCGTCATATTTGCAGCCCAAGATGCCTCTGAAATATTCATATATCTGTTTCGGCATTGCAAAGGTTTCTCATGTACATCCCAATTCAATATCATTCCTCTTCCTACAGAAGACATGGCAAGACTCCAAAATTTGCTTTCGTATGTGTCCCGGCGAGCCTCCACAATTATATTGTGAAGTATAATTGCTGATTTCATAGTCTTCGCCATAATATCTCTGTAACGGTACCTGAAAGGAAGTTGTAGAAGATGCCAACGTGAAAGTAAACCTTCAAAAGCCCTTTCAATATCGTTTCGGAATCCTTCCTGTTACACCGAAAAAATCTTTTGCTTTGGTGATGTGGCCTCCGCGATCGTCTTTACAAATATAGACCAGTTTGGGCATAGACCGTCAACATTGAAGTAGCACAACTTCCTCCAGTTACCATTCAGGTTGTAAGAGAAATCTGGAAGAAGATGCCCTTCCAATATTTTGGACACATTGACGATGCATTTAATATATTTATGTCGTTAAAGTTTCTTGGGCTTCCAAAGTTTGCAGCCAAAATCTAACGTTCTCCATCTGCTATAGCCTCTAGAACGACAGTTGGTTTTTTATCCTTGCGATTAAACTGCCCAGCCCATGCAACCCGGCAGTTTTTTCCAGGACCAATGTTGGCAATCCAATGATCCAAGATAACTAGGGAAGCCCCTCGCCGCATTTATTGATAAAATTCTCCGAAGATCCTCCTAGTTTGGGACTCTAAGATACTGTGCGCCATACATTTATACAATACCGAGTGAGGCAGAAGTTTCGGACATCATACATGATTCGTCTCCCACGTCAAATTAGAATCCGTAGATCAAGATACGCAGTGCAGAAATTATTCGAATGCGGGGGTGAATTACCTGTAAACACAACGCGTTACGGCGATGAAGGAATATGCGTGTGCCGATAAAGTCTGAGCATATATGATTAAATACAACGCGGGGCATGCGAAATATCCTTTCAATGTCTTTCAAATTGTATATAGAATCAGAGGAGAAGTGCATGCCATCAAAAAGTTCCATTTGAAGTTTAAACCTTAGTTTCTTGTTCGGGTTCCGACCTGGTCGCGGACCTCCCGGCTTAGTTGTAACACATTGCACCCCTGCATCGTAGTATCCTCCTTGTCCCAGTCCCGGTATTATTCCAATGTGACTCAATGTCACATTGCAGTCATCATCCTCGTCATCCTCTTCTTCTGAAGATGACGAATCGGCGTGAATAGGATCTTCGTTATTCATGAAGAGGCACAGGATTATTGAACAGGTTGATATTCCTAGATCAGAAGTGTGCGGTGGGACACAATTTTGATATCGCTATTTGGAATACCGACGAAATTACGGCGTCGTTACAGTGTCGTACAGTCCATAACGGTCCAATAAAATCAGTCTAAATTTTTATTTTCTGATTTTTTTTTGAAATACAGCCGAAAATCGATTGGACGGCGGAGTTCCTCTAAGTTTTGGATAATTTGGAATTGACATTGACAATCCGGATTTGATCCATTTTATTCAACACACTCATTTTAATATTTAAAAATATAAAAATAAAAATAAAATCATCTCTCAACACCAAATTCTTATCTACTTGCAACAAAACTACTTAATACTTTTTATATTCGAACTTCAACTACATCACAACTACTACTATAATGAGTAAATTAGACTCACCGTCTCCGATCGAGCATCCCAACTCCAACCAAATTTCCAGATACAAACGATATGTCGGACAGTGCAATAATTGCACTCTAATCGGTCATCTGGCATCATCATTTATCGAAACTGCACACTTCTGGCTAATTAGTTGCACTCAATAATAGAGCATTCCGACCTCCCTACCTTCATCCACTGAATTAGCACACCAATTTGAAACCACGATACCATCTACTTCAGCACTTTTTAGTCCTGAATATTTCCACATGCCTAATACGCCTATTGCTATACTATATGACATTACCGACCAATATGATAGCCTAGAACCGTACTCTCCAATTATGTCACATCTAAATCTTCAACCATTCGAATCTCAAGATCAAAAAACTTAACAACCACATCTGGATTGGATCATTTCAATGCCCTTCACTACAAAGTATTAGATCCATCATTGATAAATATCGCAAGAATATGATAATACCGTCCATTAATAACACCAACCCCCCGTCACTCCCAAGATCAACTCCGGTCACCCCTCCAGCAGTACGAAATCCACTCGAATCTTCGATTCACATTATAAAAACACATCCATTCCCACAAAATGATGGAAGTGACCAATCTGTTATCATGCATCCATAAATGACAGTCATCCAGATACACATGCACATGGATCTCATTCCAAGACAATAGCTCAACCTGTGGTATCATATTTCAAAGACAAAACTTTTATCGGTGATATGGATGATAGCATAATGCACATAAAAAGGGATTACAAGAATATGACACAAAAATTCCAGATTGATACTCAAAAAATGATCGATTTATTCGTCAAAGTCTTTAGCAAACCGGCTAGACCATTCTTCCAACTCAACTCTTTAATGGAAATGAGTTTCGAAGAAAAAGAATCTACAATGAAAAATGGAATACGACTTAAAAGCACGACGTTTTACTGTAAAAACAAGACTAGATAATCTCAAACTTCAACCCTTCAAGACTGAAAACAATATCGATGAAGATACAACCGGGTTAACAAAACTGGCTGCATTCTTGGACAGACTTTCTGACCAATGCCAACCATAGTCCCGCACCGGCAAATACAAATTACATATTCTAAACATGGCTGTACAAGACTATTCATGTTCCAACTATCCACGGTTTCATAAGCTGACCAAAAAGTACAATTATAACTCTTTCAAGACTGAGTTATTCAGAAATATCGCCTTAATCAAAGAACATAAAAGCCACTCCAATACATAAAAAATATCATTCATTGGTTTTGGTAAATATACCAACAACCCGAATCATCGATACAACAAACCGAATAACACAAATAATCGCCATCAATTCAACAACAACAATGCACAGAATTACCAAAATCATTATAACACCAATAGCAACACCAATAGCAACAACAAAAGACAAAGATTTTCCAATAACCGAAATTTTGAACCACATAACCAACGGTCCTACAACAACAACAATACTTCCAGTACCTTTTGTAACAGATTCAACCGTCATTCAACCAACAACCAGAAACGTAATCCAAATCAAGCATCATATCAATAACGTGTCGTGTCGGAGATGCTATGAAAATCCCCTGGAGACCTGGACATGCTTGCTCACGCGAAACCGTACGTGCATACATCGCACAAATTGGTATAAATCGACAAAAACTGACGACAATATCATCGATTAGCAAAAATTCAAATAATCGAAAACAACGGGCCGCCGCCCCTAAAAGATCTACAACCCAGAAAGAAATCCAGTGACAATGAAAATATGTATCGATTCTCAAAAACAAAGGGATTATGGTAATTAACATATAACAAAAACAATCTAAAACGAACAAATATATGTATTATATATGTCCCTTAATGTAAGGCATACGCAATTTGATATCAAAAGAGACCGAAATATACAAAATTAACGTCTCAAATTAAGCAGGAAAGATTATTTACTATGACCCTTGCGGACCTTTCTGTTTGCACACATATGTTTGAACACATAAATGGCGACATTTATGCGAAGGAAAATTACTCAAACGTAGGTAGCAGAGTGGTTTTGTCTCCCTATGATTTTCATGTTGAGTCTCCTGCTTCGTCTGCTATTAGAAGACTGTAAACATTTGCGTGTGAACGAATACATCCCACAAACTCAATTCCTGGGACACTTTTACACGTAACCCCAAACATTGTTATTGTTTTTCTTATTGATAAACCTGTTCTTGGAGATGTTATGAAATTTAGAGGAACTCATACATATAAAAATGTGTCAGTAATGTTTCCCGACTGCCATTAATCAAACTTTCTTCATTCATCCATTCCCTAATCCTCTAAAGAACATCTTTCACCAGCATTGAAAAGGACGCCAACCTTACCTGTCCGTAAAATATGAACAATGAGCTCTGTCCAATATTTCTGATAATCGGATTTCACATAAGCCTCGGCCCTAGAGTCCAGAAAAGACGAACGTAAATCTTTTTCTTCAAAAAAGTTGTTCTTTTCTTTCTTTCGTTCGTAACCACTAGGTATGGTGCTTATTAGGCCTACCACTTCTTCTTCGACTGTTACGTAATCTTGTAACTCTTCCACGTGGACTCCAGTCACTAGTATCTGTCCCTTTCCCCTCCACTATTACCGTTTCCCCTGACCCTGCCTCTACCTCGTCTAGATTGTCCATTTATTACATCGCGTTTGGTTGCCCCTTGATCTACTGTGGACAAAAATTGTTTTTGGGAAGCAAGCGGTTGAATATCAACCGCTTCAGACATTTAAAATTAGAGTAATAAAAATAGTGATTTAGTTGTGTTCAAAATGTTGCGGAGATGGAATGTCCGTATTATTTTAAAATTGAGGTCTGTTGAGATATTCGTTATTTTCACATGGGCACACCAGATCAAAGATAAACGTTTTATAATGGATGAGGTATTCTTCGATGAATTGTAACAAAATTATACGAACTGACTGTAGAAAGTCTGGAATAACCAGACCACCAATTCGGTTTTCTAATGTTTTATTTCTTTGAATTGTTATTGACAAAATTTATGACTTTTCCATGTTCCATTCGCTGATATTTGATTATCAACTTTACGGCAATTATATTGCTAACATAAGTTCAGTCGCTTCGAATTGGGACATACCCCACATACTGATAGCAAATTGATCCCCTTCCCTTCTTCCGACCGAGAGTATTTTCAAGTAGGAGTATTTATATCACTTAGTGGTCCTAGGATGTAATAATATTTACCGGCACTAGAACCTCTGACTTGAATAAACTTCGTCCTTTAAAATACGTATTTTCGTCGTCGACAATAATTAATTGAAATCTATCCTTACATGAAATATTATAGGGTACGAGTTAACTATGGAGGAAGGTTCGACTGAAACTTGTTAGTGTTATTATATACATACATATAGAAATGGCGATAAAGGGTGCAGTACCACTACTATAAATGTACACGAGTTAGCCTTATTACAACACCATCACTCTACAATTTCCGGTGTTTCAGTACAAATGTTGGATTCTTCGTTTTCATGGATCTTTTGGTCCAGAGAATAAGCAATTCAAAAAACTATACTGTTCAGATTTTGAGTTCGAGTCTTGTCTAGGATTTGAGGAGAGAAAGGAGATACATCTGTAGTTTATAATATCTGTCAACGAAAGACTGTAGGTAGATAGACGTTTACTAAACCTGTATCAGCTTACAGTTCGGAGGCCACCTAAGAAATGCCCCAGTTGTCTTCACGTAGTTTTAAATTCCGAGAACGCTCCAGGCGGGGGATCCTTCGTTGAATTTTTTTCTTTGGCCATCTGATGTAAAGTTACTATCAGTTGAAAGAAAGTTAAATAGCCCATGGTCTCTAATATATCCTTTTAGCGACTTCTTCGAGGTGGATAAATATTAGTTAGTGTGTCAGTATGATGGTGAACTGACAGCTTCTTCACTCTCATCTTACATCTACTTCGGCTACATTTATTTCAAATTCCTTTTCATTTCTCGTGATGTAAAAATATCAAATATTTACAAATCTGAAAAAGCGGACAACCAATAAAAATCGAGGATGTCCAAAATAAAAAACCAGTCGGGAAAAAGGTAACCCATCTTAGAGAAAGGTAAAGTCACCTTTTCATGAAATTTGAAATTTTTATAGCCATAATAAAGATACTATAAAATGAGAGTATATAAGAATAATGTACAAGGGAAAAGTTTTGATCGTCAGCCCTGCAGAAAAGCAAAAAATATAAACCTCCATATTCAATAGAAGAATTAATTTGTTCAAAGCGTGTTTCGGTACAGATTTTGTAAGGATGTCGGCCGGTTTCCTGTAAGTTCGGATATCATTTATGAACATTTTTCATCTATTTACGAGTTATTTAAAGTTATGAGCCTTTATATCGATGTGTTTGTTGCGTTCGAATATCTGTTGATTGGTTCATAATGAAATAGCAGAAGTACTGTCAGTGATGAGTGTAGTTGCAGGCATAAATTTATTGGATATTATTGGTTGATTATGGAAGAATGCTTGAAATAAGCACTGAAGACGAGCATATCCGTGCCCGATGGCACACAAAAAATACCTGCTTCTTTTCCTACGTCTTATTCTATGACCTCGCTTGGGTTTCTCGCTACGCACATGGCTAACACCTAAGGTAACGTAACACCTGATACAATCTGTCCATAGTCCACCATCTCAGCAGCACAATGATCGTTAGCAGAGAATGCTGCATCATCCGCTACTTATTATGACACCGCCACCACTGCATCTTCTGCTTCCGGAGTACTTTTCATGAAGATGGTGCAATGGATGGTTAACGTTCCATTTGTTTTAAACACCAACCGAAATGTTTTAAGGAGAAAATGCAATAAAATTTATCCATCCTACCAATATCAAATTGCTTTCTATTCAAAATAATTTTGGAAGCTAACCGAGAAGTATTGAAACAAATTACAAAAACCGTTCCCCATCCCACCGTTGAATATTGATTCATTTTCAATTTTTTCGGAAGCCAATCCAAAACATTTAGAGAAAAAATACAATAGTACGTCCCCATCCCACCGTAAACATATCGCTAAATTTCATTTTTTTCGGATCTCAACCAACACTTTATTGGTTGAGATCCAAAATAATTGGATGTTCAGTCTAAAATTTATGAGGTTTCTTCTCGAAAAAAAGAGATACTAAGGCACAAAATTTATATAAAACATTCCAAAATTTTCGATTGTCTCGCCGAAATAACATCAACTATTATCCAAATTCAACCAATACGTTGTTGGTTGAGGTCCAAAATAATTGGACGTTCAGTCCAAAATTTTTTTGATTTCTTCTCGAAAGTAAGGGATACTAAGGCAGAATATTTAGATAAAACGTTCTAAAATTTTCGATTGTATTGCTGAATTATAATCAAATTTTAATCCAAATTCTTCAGTCTACCTACTAAAACATATAGATATGTCTTTCTAAACTTTTCGTATGTCCCAAAACTGTTCCGGTCTAAAATATCCAAAGTTTTTTGGAATGCCCTAAAAGGTTTCCGGTCAAAAAGCTCCTAGGTGCTCTGTACATATGCTAAACATCTTAAAGATTTTTCTATCTTTTAGAAGCCTAAAAACCCCCGTTTTTTAGGAGCATATTGAAAAAAGATTTTACAAACGCTGGTTCGCATGTTTACGTGCATTATGAATTGGGATGGATGATGATAGTTGCTTCTGGATTGATTTTGGAAGAAGCGGACATTCCACCATTTCCTGTTTTCGTCTGTCATGGGTACTTTCCACATGCTGCAGTTTCCTCGAGAAAAACCCATGTACTTAGGTATCATATGTATTCGATTCCGGATGAAATTCATATTAAGGATTCTGTATATTATGTATATGATGGTATTTTCAACTAATTTCCGGAACACACACCTGAAACAAAACAGTCCTGAAAGAAGTGAACATAATGAATCTGAGGACACTGACAGTAATAATGGAATTAAATTCCCTGATAGAAAGCAATGGTAAAATGTTTGCTAACCCAGGGGCCATTCAACCACAGTAATTTCTACCTCCATGTTTTGTATTCTTTTCAATTATGTGTTTTATGCCTTTATCCATTTTTCAGTTAATGTTCTTTACATTAAATCTGTTATTCATGGCTACAGAATTCATTTCCAATAATCAGTGGTCATATGATATATATATATGCTCATGTTTTTTGTGAAGTACAAAATTTTGTATCTGTTCATTAGACTCATTTGAGCATCGATTACATACAGCAAGTGTGGATGGGGAAACAGTTTAGGATATATAATAAATAACTACTACTGATGCAAGGAACAGTTTTGGGAAGAAATGAATACGTTCAGGACAAGGTACAGCTTCGGAGGACAAGCAGGGACACAGGAGGCCATTGGGACATTTCCGTATAAAGTGAGAGGATGCTCATATATGGCACGTGCAATTGTCACAGACAGGCATTATCAGCTGTGCTGAGAATACACAATTATACGAAAATATTAATCTTACACGTGTGAAACCTTTACATCAATAAGAGTGATACACGTGTGACTAGAAGTACTCCAGCACACTTGGCATGATATGTATTTAGCCAGTACGAGCGTCGGATGAACTAGAATAATGACGATAACATCAATACGAAAGTAATCACCTAAAACTCGAAGTCGATTAGACAAAACGCTGCTTTACTGTGTAGTACACCACGGGAGAAATGTCACACGTGATCCAAGTCACTGGAACGTCAGCACATTAAGCCAAACCACGTGTCCCGATACCGAATCTGGCATCGTTAGTGGACACAAGTGTAACAGTGTCACAGCCTGAACGCCTGCAAATCATCATCCGAAAGGCACACGAGAAGGGATGGCTAAAATTCGACTACTCGAAGCAACTCAAGAAATGACAAGAGGTAGATTAGGTTAATAGAAGAATAAACAAAGGAAAAATGGAGGATAATTGAGATAAGAGAGAAAGACATGGGAGGCGTCCATGCCAAAGGGCTGCACAGTATGAATTAACTTAATATAAATAGGGAGATTTAGTTAGAACTAAACAGGTAGCTTAACAGTATGTATGTAGTAGAAATATACATAGATATCGTAAATAAATGTACGTTACACTATACTATACTATACATATAAGATTTGTACGATACATACTATGTTATATGGTATATCATATACACAATAATATAATAATATATCTTATATTGTATATCTCATATTGTATATTATATATGCTATATCACATACAATATAAAAGAGTATGTATCATACAAACACTAGATGTATCATATAGTATAACACATATTTATATATGTATAAATATATATATGTTATGATAAGGTATACAATACATGGTATATATATTAAATACTATAGTATACAATGAACAATTGACATAGCTGTCAAAAACCGAAATTTTTGTTGTAAGCAAAATTTCCAACTGGAAACGAACAAAATCCCAAATACAGAATATTCGACGAACAAAATCTCAAAATAGAATATTCAGTTTTTTGGATTATGTTCGTTTCCAGTTGAAAAGTTTGGTTACAGTAAAATGATGTATTTCTGTTACACGGTCAGGAAACTACTAATACTGTATTATAGTAAAATACGAAATAATTTCCCTTTCTCGCACTTTATTGTTGACTGTATAACAAAACCGCCGAACGTATCATGACAAAATGTTCAGAAGGAAAGAAAACAGTCAGATACCGTTTTATTTTCCTTCCTTATTGCCTTGGCAAGGAGAATTCTTGATAAATATAGATTAAGTGATGGATGAATATACTTTTCGTATTTCGTCCAGCGTTGAATTATTTGCACAGACTTCTCACGTATTACTTATAATATAAGAAAAACCAATTAAAAATATATTTGACCGGCCTGCTCAGAGTAGAACCCATTCACAAAATTTTGTATTACCACATAGAATGTGATAATGCGAATTTAAGCTGTGACAGTCTCATTGAAATAATCGGAAAGGAGTTTTCTACTACTTCAAACATTTACAGGTTCAACCTGTACGAAAGTTTCTTCCACACTTAATCCTGACCGTCAAGGTATCCTACAATGTCTAATTTTCATTGTTTAAACACAATCTGTTGAAAAAATTCGATACCGAAGTGAATATAAAACACTATAAGCGGTATTGAATGTTCGACATTTAACGGAATCCAAAAAAAACTAGGGAAACACTATTCTATACACAATCAAATTTCAATCAACAATATCTACATTCCGGTGCAATAGTCCATACTGTTGTCAAACTTGTTGGAGTTTTTACTTTTCAGTAGACACAACTTAGTGTTGTGCCTTTTACACGCAAAAATGACACCAACTACATCTCACGGTGGAGTTCGTTGAGTCAATCAAAATCAATAAAACATACAAAAAATTATAAAACAAATCAATCAATCAACAAAAAAACAGTCAACAAGTACAGTCGGTCAAAATTCAATCCAGCCCGAAAAATCGAGAGCGAGGTGAGAGCATTGCTTTACAGTTACTGTAAGACGTATTTACACTGTAAGAAAAACACCAATATAGTGGGTCAAAATGCCCGAAAATCGAGGGCGAGATGTAAGCATTACTTACAGTATTGTAAGACACACTTACACTGTAAAGTGGCGAACACATCGTTACTTCAACACATACATGTTTCACATTTTGCCCAATGTTTCCGACAGTATTGACGAAGTAGATGTAGTGAATGGTATGCAACAATTACCAGAATATATTTCTGAAGAAGGTTCGATAAACCACAGTTTAATATCATCAGGTAAACAACAACAGAGAGATGCAGCAAGTAACATGGCTTGGAAAATTCTATCGTCGAGCGAAGTCATTGTTATGAAACATGGCCTAGTTTTTTTTATTACTGCGTGACGATAGTTTTGACATGAAACTGTTTCGTGACAATATTTTAACAGTCAAGTTCTACCAGAAAATTTCCAATAACGAAATTAACACACATTTAACGGGATGATGGTTTGGGAAAAGAGAAATTTCAAGGTGCAGATCCTACAGAAACCGGGCAGTATTTTAAATACATTTGAAAAATATTGCCCAGGTCATCCACAATTAAATTTCGTTAGCTTCGGAAACTGACGTCATTTTCCGTTCAACAACATCCAGTGATGAAAGAATTTCACACTCTATGGAAACAGAACCGACACAGATTTTATTCGAAGCAGTGAAAGAGGATATTTGTGTGCGAGTCCAGCGATAGAAACCTGGTATGGATTGAGAATAATACAGATTCAAGTGAAGATGGAAAATCGCTAGTAGGTTTCATTCAGATATGTACTGAAAAAACATCTACGATGTTGTAGACGAAATCGCTCGTTTTATAATTTTAGTTAACTTTTCAGATAGATTTCACCTCTACGCTATCTACCATGGTATTGAATTTCTTGGGTTTCTCCCAGTCGGTTTTCAGAAAAGAGAATCAGTGGATGAGGAGGAAAATGACGTCGACTACAAGTGAGAACGTCATGACTTTGTGAAGGTTTCAGAATAAATCCAATCTACGTCTTATTTATACTGGTATTGATCAAAAAATGACGTCGCTTGATCAATCTATGACTATAGTTTTACAACCCTTGTTTGACAAATCGAAGACGGTATTTTCAGTATCAAAATATAAATCGTATAGGTGGTACCTGTTCCCGGTAATTTTGCTAGTATTGATGTGATAGTTTAGAAGGAAAGGATAAGTATGGTTTTCGACACAATCTGACTCCTAAACAACCATATGTTAGTTGCATGGATACAACCACGGATATAAATATGCCACGGGTCTGTGCTTCTAGATATACTATGGAATCCACCCTGGAGTCAAGAGGAAAGTATGCGTCTCTTCTAAATATTGAAAATGCACCTGATAATAATAGACTTGAACGAAAATATATTTTGGTGCCTGCTGCAGAATGAATTCATGACGCTTCAATGGAGTCAAGGAATACGCTGTGGGAGCAGGTATAAATACTATACCCGCGAATACTTCATCCACGTTTCTTCACGTCATTGACATATGAACCATTATAAAATCTCAATTTGGGTATCTCCAAGTTAATCAAGACGAGAATGATGGCATATATTTCCAATTACTAGCTGGAAACTAATCCTGGTAAGCCAAAACGTGATCAAAAATTCTTTAAATCAATTCGAAGAAATATGTTACGAACATGCAAGTCGATTCTTGCAGCAATTACTGTATGAACTTATCAACACCATAAAGATAGGCTCAAATATTTTTTCGGAATGGCTTTCGCCAATCTGTCGGAGCATGTCCCCTCTAATTGCTTCCATAAATTAATTTAGTTGTCAAGTATGCATTAAGATTCACGAGAATAATGTTCTCGGTTTTCAAATCTGTATTTTCACCGGGCAACATTTGTCCCTACCCTTCAGGGATTTTACAGTCTTTCTTCATCATGCTGTTAGCTTTAGCTTCCTTTCTATGTTTTTTCACAAATTCAAAGATACGGTATACGCTCCATATCCCCGGACACAGTTTTCAGTTCGGAAATTGAATTATTGTAGCAGTCTGTACTAACTTAGTGCTAAAATAATGCCCTTGATCCCTCAATATTTCACAACCATCGCATTAAAATTTGCTCATTTTCGAATTATACTGTACCAAATCTATTCCAATGACTTCTACTCGTCCATTCTGATACCACATTCGAACCGTGGTTACGCTCATATGTGAAATAGGTTGTTATTGATTAAGAACTTCCATAGCAACGATCTTCATTCACTTCTCTCCCTGTTGTACGAACTTTGACTCTTTGTCTCCAACCTCCACCACACTCACAGAAGGGCGCTTTGAGTAGCTATAACGAGTCTCTCGTCTCCCCACAGTAGACGATTTCTGCTATGCTTCAAGACAGTTGATGAAATATACTAACAAAATCTTCGTACGACCAGAGTAGATTTAAAATTATTTTTCGACCATTTCGTAGTCCTGAAATCACTATCTTCATCCCAAAACATTATGATTTACATCCACAATTTATCAGTTATTCAAATCCCTGATAATATTGGGTAAATGTATGTTACGAAACTGCCCCCTGTTAAATTCACACAGTTTGACGCCTCTTGGAAAGGATTATTTCCAATATAATTTACAGCACTATGATGATCCGTTGAACCCCATGTGTACCATCTGTAGGAGGAATTTCCGAATGGAAAAGAAAAAATGCCAAAAAATTGAATATTCGATTTTGAGAATGTTTCCCGTTGAATATTAAAATTTTCAGAATGTTTTTCTCAGACAAGTGAATATTCAATTTTTGGAATTTTTTCTTTTCCGGTTAGAAAGTTCTTTTCCAGTAATTTACACAGAAATCAACACCGCTTTGTTTTTTGTTCAAACTTTGAAGTTGCTACACAGCCTGGATGTATACTAACGGAAAAACAATTCTGCCATGTCGTGCCAAATGTACTGCATGCATCCAGTTTTCCATTTCAAAATATCTTTGACTCGTCTCATGTTATTACTTTCAAATTCACATTTATCTAGAACATCGGCAGCCTCCCATACCGTTTAGATTCTTTGTATGTACTAGTAGTATTTGCCAGGTACATAGCTGTGATCCTGTACATAAACTGTACGAAAGGTCTTCTTCTGGATAAAAGACAACTTCATTTACACGTACATTGCTAACTTGTTCTTTTCAAAAGATTCTCGCAGGCCAAGTTATACTATATATTATACTGTGGTACTTGAAAAAATACAAAAACTAAAGACAAGACAAGTTTTTTTTAATGTTGAATGTTACACTTATTCAGTTCTATATAAAATTTAATAGAAACATTATGTTTATTGATATGAGATTAGTTCAAGTATTGATATGGAACAGAGATTTTTCAATACCAATATTATACGATTTTTTATTATAACGTGCATACTACTTAGTGATACTACTCATATCGTTCCATTCTCTCCCCATTTTTCATTACACGTATCAATGAGTTCTTCTGCTATTTTCCTACATGCAGTTAGGGATTCCACCTGCGAGCTAAACAAGTCCGCATTGAAGTCGACATCACATATTGTTTCAACCATTTATTCAATTGCCTTTCGTGCCACTTTAATTTCTTGTATCTCCAGTGAAACAGTTAGGGGCTTGTTAAATATGTCAGAAAGCTCAGCATCACGATCTGAAACAGACTTGAACGAAGAAACAATGTCCCCACAAAATTATACTGAGTCACCCTCCCAGTCGCTGTCCCATTTTTCAAAGAACCATATTACCATTATGGGATTGAGGTGATGATGACTGCTCCATGTTATTCAAATGTATTACTTGATAGTAGTTCAAATATTTTTAGCAATAACACCATTAATGTCGACGGTAGCAAAGTACAGTTACGATCCCCAATAACAAATTTACGATTATATTTTATGTTGGGTATGTTTAACAGTAAAACAATGCATATAAAGCCTCGTTTTTTGTATAGTCCACCAAACAATGTGTGATGAATATGATTTCTTTTCAAATTTCTGAAAGAAAGCCACAAATTATTTTCCTTGCCACATAAATAGAAAAATTCGTAATTTCGCAGCTCTCCAAAATGTTTTCATCTTCAATGGGAAATTTCTAAAATTAGATATCCAATTTCCAGACCCAAATAACTTCAACGGCTTTTAAAGTTTCAGATACGACCAGAGCAAAGTGTATATGAGAATGGGCACGAAATAAATTATTCCATCATTTGGTATTTTATCCTATAACAATTTTGAATCACTGATTCAATTATTTTATAGAACCCAACCACTGGTGGCATATCTCTATGTGTGCCGTTTTACAACTTTTAATCACCTCCTATTCAAATCATCTCGTATTTCGTTCAGATTGCCCATTTTAGGCGGGGACCGGTTTTCCTTTGTGAAGGCCACCTGGCCTCTCAAAACAGCGTCGTCATTATCTTCGTCAGATTCTCCTTACTGAGCACAAATGTCGGTGAGACATGGCATGTATCACCGACATTTGGCAATGAGTTAATTGCACTCAGTACCTTCGGTAAGTCACTACTCAACACAAAGCTGTCATTTACAACTATCATATTTAATTCCGAACTTCATTATTCCGATTTGTAACACCACCTTTCTTAAGTTTCTCATCCTGATAGCTACTTATTCTTATATTTCGCCCTCAAAGATTGTATTTCCATAGTATGTTTGTATTTGTTTCATTTCATTCCTTATGAAACTGTCAAGTCATTCTCGTTTCTAAGCTTACTTGTAGATATATGTTTTAATTGCTACATTATGAAACTCCACGAGCTGGTGGCCATGAACTCGACGATACAGATTTTTCCATTCCGTGGTTTATTCTGAATTCCGCTGGGAATATGTAATGATGGTAATGTCTTGTAGTCCCGTTCAACTTTCTTACTTAACAAACTTTTCAATTTTTCATTTCTTATCCAATTTTGTGAATGAATTGGAAATGCTGATTTACTTATATGTGTTCTTTACTACTATACTATGGTTCATTCAATATTTTTTCATTTCTTCATTTTTATGTTTCCACACTAATTCAGTTCCTCCCATTTAATGTTGTCCCTGAAAATAAACTGACCTATATGACATTAATATAATAAATTATGACATATATAATATATGACATAGTATATTTTATATTATTACGTCAAAATATTTTTTTCAGATCGTTTTATCACACAATATTCCACCAGTATGCAACACATACTGCCGGTATGTGCAATTTATGCAGAGATATTATTGATATTATGCGAAAAATATCACTGTATATATCCATTCTCCCTGCACTGTGCGGATGTAGAATGAATGTCACATTCATGTTCCCTTACATCAACCGTGTTTTTCTAATGACGACATTCATCTGAACTAAGTTCATCGAAGTTGAGTGAATGTCCACATTCGTTTTACATTACCCAACGGTAGATTATTAATGACGCCACACCTACGAGAGATTTCCAACATCTGCAGTTACACCTTAGCTTTCAATAGGGGGGTTTCCGACTATCGAAGCTCAGTCTGAATGTACACTACACACAATATTCACCTATTAATATTTTTGGTTCTGTATCCGTCCACCTGACGTATACCTCTCGCAGTTCACAGGCCATGTGTCCTACAGAATATCTTCACAACATGAAACTATTTTGAGATGTATAATATAATTCCACTACACAATTCGCAGATTATGGGCCCGTGCCAATACAAAGTTTATTCCGACTATCAATGTTTCACAAAGTGGGTCATAAAAAGAACATTCAATTAATGCAGTTCACTGGGCATGGCCACTCCAAAAACCTACAAACTGTGTAGGGGCCAATTAATGCGCCATACAACAAAACTTCAATTCTGTAGTTTGAATACAGTACCACTGTAACACCTTCCAAACTTTTAGTTGTATACTGTATACGTTTATTTTCCCAAATTGCGTACTTTTATGTGTGCAGTCCATTTCGGAAAACGCAGACATCTATATGAAGTTTGATAGTACTAATAAATCTGCTATGCAAACTAATCCTCCTTTTCTGAAACAAGGTTTTAATTTCCACTTACAGATCATCCACCCCCAAAATTGGAAGTCTGTTGTTTCAATCTCTCCGCGCCGTGTAGATTGTGAGACTTATTTAACGTGTTCATTGATTAATTACCAGTCCGCCGTACGATACGCGCCTCGGAGTTTCCACCTTCAATAAGTACATAAGTAATTCTTTTTCTTCGCTAATTACACTCTTCCTGATACGTTAAATGCTTTGCACATCTCCTTATCAATCATAGAGAATTAAAGTTTTCCAATCGGCGACTTTTTAAAAATGCATCAAGCGATCGGGAATTCTTCTTGGGCTGCATGAAAAACCTATCGGAACTAATACCTATATTATTTTGACGAATGATAAGTTACTGTTAATTCTTCTTGTATACAATAAAAATCCATGAAGTACCAATCGATTCGATATATCTATCGCAACTGGGAGTTTCTTGACAGTCGCTATTACTCCTTTGTTAGTTTTTATGCATCGGATCGGGAACCGACCTTCTCTGTGAATAGAAGGATATCATTTTCCTCATTCTTAGATTCCATAAATTGTCCGACTTCTACTTGATGAATGTTGGTAGTACTGATTTCCAATAATATCCCGACAGCCACTCTCAGCCGGTATAAGTATCCATTGAGGTACTGAGTGGAGCATACATGAAGATTTTGTATTTAAACACGAGGGAGTACGTTTTTCAGTTTTGTTTATTATCATGGTAGGTGAGTGCTGCTCCGCGAACCAATTATCGAGTAGAGCCTGGAGAACATCTTTTTGTCGTTTAAAATCGGACATGATAGAACGTTGATATTGTAGCCACGACCCACAATAAATTGTTGTATTCTATCAATACACCCCATCATTGAACATGGAAAAACGGCGTGCTATCTAGTCGAGATCTATTCCGGACCACAAATTCCTGCGGAGCGTTTCGTTGGTTTACCATCTGATAACCGGACACCTGTTGGGGTGCTGTGGCGGCAAAAGTAGATGGTACGCTATGATATACGGTCAGTGTCAAATCTAGAAATCAAGTCGTGGATTTGATGCAGATGCGATCTTCGTGTGATACAAATCAAGAGCAATAATATGCATTATCGACTCATACACGTAGTTCACTCAACACATGTGCGTATATATACACGCAAAATTGATTAAATTAGGTTCAAACAATTTAGCATTTACCGAATGCGAAATTTATTGAACAGAATTATAACTAATTATGTTTTGACTAGCGGTAGATTTCAAATTCATTCGTCGGAATTGTTTGGACCAATTCTGACATAGCTTTAAATACCACGCTCAAAATCGAGTGAGGAATAATAAAGAATGATATAATTTAACCAGACAAAGCCTACCATTTAGAAATTGAACAACGAGTAAACCTAACCTGTCAACACAGCCAGGGAGAGAATACTCAATCTACAACAGGCACTACGTTTGGTGATTAGTTTGGTAGGAGAAAAGTTGATCTTCACGTGTAACCAACGTGCTTTGATCTATCCGGCTGCAAATATAGCAGAGGAAGAACATTAGAGTGAAATTCGACTAGAACATCCGCAAATATACTTGACTGTATCAGAATTAAGGTTACATCGCGCTCCCTGGAATCTAGGACTTTCTGTTAATAAAGTTACCCTACTACACTTTTATTCTCTTACATAACTTGATTTTTTAATTAAATAAGTATTCATCAACCTTACGGCTATCGGCCCGTTTTGAAACTCATATTCAAAGGCATATAAAATTGCGTGAACAGACTGTCAAATTCGTATGAACGCCCATATTTCCGAACTGCAGGTTTTTTTAATTATTCTGTAGAACTTGAATACCCATATGAGAGAAGATTGGAGGAAAAGCCAGGTGAACCAAATAATGGAGTAAAATTGTCTATTTGGTGGACTAAAACTGTTCAATCTCACAATAACGGTAGTGGAGAAGGTGGGGTGTAACCAACCATCTTGGCATGCATCGACCAATCTCTGTACGTAGTGTCACATGGCACCCGAGGCCACCGAGCCAATCAAATAATGCCACATGTCGGATAAAAAAAATAGTAACCGCCACAAGGACGATGCCGGCTCTACCCATGCACGGCACGGGACCCCATCTTTAGATGCACCCGTCGGGGATTTAAATCCCAACCTACCGTTCAGCAAAGGATCTCCCAACCACTAGGTCCGATACGGGTTGGTGACGTTTGAATGATTTCGTACCTTGTTATACAGCACAAATTTCAGCTTTACAGTGCATTTCTTTCACGGCCGTCCTTTAATTATACAATTACCGGCTTGGAAGTCTACTGAGTAAACTTGGAGTTTTACTCTCCCACCAACGTGTTTTGCAGGAAAAACCATCTCTTTAATCTTTCCTGCACATCCTCATCCCGACACGAGACGAGAGAAAGGACTAGTTATCTACATGCCGGAACCTAAACCCAGGGATAGGACGAGCGGAGGATCGAGATGAGAAGTGAATTGATTGGCAAATTACGTTGTGTACAGTCATATGAGCTGATCACTATACTTTTGTGCGATT
>JAULBU010053682.1:0-12458 GCA_032358235.1 Odonthalia washingtoniensis | reverse complement strand
TGGTATAGTGGTTCAGTGAATCGCCGTATATAACGTTGTCACCGTAAGCCTCGAGTTCAAGTCCCACCGAGAGTACCATTGCCATTTACTGATTACAATGTACAACAATCTCAATCTTCGACACCATCAAGCAACAGTTGATATGACGTTGACATCAGACTCTTGGAGTTCATTTTTGTCTTGAGAAGTTTTTTTTCTTTTTTTTTTAATAATGTAATAATAACGTTAATTGATTACCACGTGCATTTAACAAATCAGCAACACTTGAACGTGCCGTACCACGATGAGTATGGTCACGTAATCATTCAGTATCAAATCGAAGCATAGGAGAAAATGAAAGTTTTACATCATAGTTAACTTCAATAGAAGTACAATAATGTGGATGTGCTTTACGACAAATAGTTTAAGTGCGTTGTAATTCTTCTAAATCACCTGATTCATCACGTTTAACCATTACTACACAAAATGAATCGTATGTTTTCTGACTCGCACTTACCAAATCTTCACATCCTATGAATAACTTTGTTAATAATAATTCCCTTGGGTTTGAAACCTTCAACAGAAATTACAAAACATTTTTTTAGGAGCCTTTCGTCATAAAATTTTGTTCGAACAAACGTGAAATCAAAACGGAAAGGAGAGGGCAGAAGAAGAAAGAGAGAGCGAGGGAAACATGTAATTTTGGAATAGTGTTTGTAACATCGTCGTAACCATGACAAGAAATTTAGATATGTATATACATTTTAATTAGAGCTTGGACAAATACACGTTGAATACAAGCACAAAATTGTCTCTGCAGCGAAGGGACAGAGACAGAGAGGAAGAAAGAAAAAGAGAAACTGCAGTCTAAGATCATATCACTGTTTTGAAAGAGGAGGGAATCCAAGGACAGACAAATCAAATCCAAAATACAGGCCGAAGGAACAGTATACGTACGAGATTCATCTTGATATAATTTAATGTCAACTTTGTGGTTAGGTAAAGCAACACTAGTCATTCCAGCAACGACAGTAACATGAATCCCTGCAGGAGCATATTCGAAAACCACACAATTCTCTGGTTTTGCATGAATTTTTTTTGCAGCTGTAAGAAAGATTTCTGGGTGACGTTTTCCATAAGTAACATCATCACCACAGACTAAATCCTCAAACAAAGCAAAAAAATGCTCCTTTCCGTCGTTCTTCGCTAGGAGTAAATCACGTGGGGATTATGTAGTAATCACACTTTGAATACCATTTATTTTTAAATGATGTACAGTTTCTTTTATACCTGGTAATATTTTACAAGAAGGCATCAATCAATTTCAATAACTGTTCATTTCGCTCTGAAAGATATTCTGATGCCGTCATGGGTAAATTTAAATCATCCACAACTATATGTGCTTCTTCTGGTGCTCGGCGTCCTAATATTTTTGGTAATACCGTCTCTATAGACTTACGGTAGCGTGACACAATAGATGATTCAACTTCAATATAAATTGGTTCGGTGTCCAGTAAGACTCCGTCCATGTCCCAAACAACACTGGTGATTGTCATTGCGTTTGTAACAATTCACTCGGCAGGCAGAATTGTGTTGAAGATGCGCTCACGGTGAGAGTTCGGTGACGCTTGTAGCTATGAGATAGATGCAGCTAGATCCTGAAAATTGCTACACTTTCCACTGGTCCAACAACGATCCGAAGAATTGCTGCATTTCGTATGCCGATGGTGCCAAGATCAAAGTGGCGAGGAGAAGGCTGTCTTCCAGACCAGTATTGCAAAATTTTTAAAAAAAATGGACTTTTTTCAAATAAATTTTGAGAGTACTGTAAACATAGCCCCGAAAATGCAAAAAAATTGGACACGTTTTCAAAACCGTTTTGAAAACATTGTAAACACAGCCCCGAAAATGCAAAAAGTGGACCATTTGTAAAACAAAATTCGACAATACCGTAGACAAAGGTGGAATGCCAAAGACCGTTCAACAGTGGATCGTGGATTAGGGCGCATGACACTACTTCACGAGCGACAAGGCCCAGATCCATGACATGTGCGAAAAGCACACTGGCCTTGTCCCCACAGCAGGAGGTGAGAACCTCCTGGTGACTGAAAGAGGAGAGAACGACAAATACGGTGCCGTCAAACTGGTGACTAAGATGGGCAAGAGTCTACTGTCCATAGGGCAGCTAACAAGAACAAAGGACACAGCCTTAACATTCAAACGGGATGAAAGCGTCATCCGATCCAGAAAATATGTGATTGACACAGCTCGAAAAGGAAACGACAACCTAATCGACATCATGAATCGCCAGACACCCGAAGGGCATCACGCAGGAGGGCACAGTGCACCGTGCACGGAAGACGATGTGGCAAGCATGCGTCCGTCAAGTGGCTCAGAATCAGATAACGACGAAGAAAGCGACGAAGCTCATCCAATGAGGAGGTGGTACAGGCGCCTTGGGCACCTTTCAGAAATCGGGATACGTCACCTGCGGTAGATCGGCTGCATAAAAATGTCCAAAAAGAACACTGGGAAACGACTCAATTGCGTGGTGTGTGCGCAGGGTAAAGCACACTTCAAATCATACAAGAAGAGGGTAAAGAAACCGAAAGTGAGGCCGCGAGAGCTAGTGGAACTGGTGTATTCAGACACATGTGGCTCTTTCTCAATCGCAGGTGTCAATGGTGAAATTATCTTTCCAAATGTTCATCTACGAATCCTAAAGGATGACTGAAACCTTCCTCATGAAGGCCAGAACTCCGACCAATTTGAAACATAGAGCGCTACTGGTCATTTATGGAAAACAGGGTGTGTAGGATACAGACTCTACGATTGGATCAGGGGAGCGAATATGTCCATAGAAATCCAGGATTTTCTCAAACAGAATGGAATTATACACGCCCAAACAGGGCGCGCGGCACATGAACAGATTCATGTCACCGAACGGATGAATCGAACACTAGTCGAGATGTCATGGTAAATGCTGGAAGACAGTGGCGTAGACAAGAAGTGGTGAGGGCACGCCGTTATTTACGCTACAACCATCAGGAACCGATGCACCACCAGAACCTTCTAAAACAAAGAAACGCCACACGGGCGAATTTTTCATAGAGAGGCTGAACTTAAAGTGCTCCGACCATTTGCGTACACGGCGCTCATTTACGTACCACTACAGGATAGAAGCAAATTAGATGTAACTGCAGAAAGCCAATTTCTGGTGGGTATGGCAAAAGAACTGCTCTGCTATAAGATCTACTGTTATGCCACTAAGTCAATTGTAAATACGAGGGAAGTCAAGTTCATAGAAGAACAAGACGAGAAGCTATTCATCAACGACCATAAAAAATTGGGCGGCGAACCAAAGGAGCGTCACTCCACCCACCGAGAACTAGCAAAGTCTAAATCAGTCACAAAAACACAATCGGTAAAATGGGCACCAACACCAGGACTGCCAAAAACTGGCACAAGTGTAGATCAGGGTGACGGGTCCACCGGCGAACCAGTAACGAAGAAACGCGGCGAACCAGTTGGTTCTAAAAACAAAGTGGTGAAGCAGAAGCTGCCACAAGTGGTGCAGCAGCAACTGACACAATTGAAGAAAAAGCCAGAAGGGACGAAAGAAACTAATCCACCACAACAGGTGGTACCGCCCGGACTGGGTGATGACAAACGGTCGCAGCAGGAGCTGCTCCAAAGCGGTGAAAAAGGAAATGTGAATGTGAATGTGAATGCGAACTAAAGTGATTCTGGTGACGAAGGAAATGAGAGTGTAAAAGTAAATGAATCAATACTGCACGTGGAAATGATGCCATTAGGCGACACCGAAGCGCCCATGACGATCATGCAAGCAATGTCATCTGAACATGCCGAACAGTGGAAGACAGAATGCACAACAGAACTTGACGCCATGAAGGATTTAAAAGTCTACGAAGTAATAGACACTCCACGTTAACGTAAACTAATCGAAACCAGATGGATAATCAAAATCAAGTAGGACGAGGATGGAAACGATGTAAAGTATAAAGCGCGCTGGGTAGCTAAGGGATACATGCAGTCCAAAGGACTGGATTACGACCTCACCTAAGCCCCGGTATCAAGATTAGCTACTCTATGGATTCTGCTTTCACTAGCGGTCAGACTGAATTTAAAAATCCATCAGATGGAAGTCAACACGGTATTTTTTAATGCTGTGTTGGACAAAGAATTTTCGTCAAACCACCACCCGGGTTCGAGAACTTTCCGCCACAAGGGAAGTAGACCGATGTCTTTACACCAGAACAAAAAATGGCACACTGTACTTTGCCATACTAGTATATGTCGATGAAATACTAATTATGGTAAGGGATCCAGACACCTTCGACAAGGTTAAGAAGGTATTGAAGCAGAAGTTCAAGATGTCAGACTTGGGTCTGGTTAAATTGTTCCTTGGCATGAATGTAGCTCATGAAAAATCTGGTACACGCGTAACGCAGACTGCACACATAGAAAAGTTCCTGAACAGATTCAACCACACGGAACCCAACCCAAAACCGGTGCCGCTGTCCAAAGGTACGGATTTGCACAAACTGGTGTACCCAGATGAAGATGAATAGCAGAAGGAGTGTCCGTATCGGGAACTGATCGGGTGCTTATTATATTTAAGTCTGTGTACCAGACCAGACATCCACATGCCGTCTTGGAAATGGCGAGGTTTGTCTCAAGTCCGAGCGAAGCAAACTGGGACACTGCAAAAGGTATACTTAAATATCTAAAAGGGACCAAAAACTTCGGCCTCGCTTACAAAAACGGTGATGAAGTGAATGAACTCAGAGTATTTGTCAACGCATCGTGGGCGGACGACATCGAAACGAGCAGACCAGCCACCGGAGTACTCATATACGTTGGCAGACATCTAACAGACTGGTAGTCGGAACGACAGTCTATTATTGCCCACAACACGGCGGAAGACGAGTACTTCGCCGCTGATGCCGCTACCAGGAAGGTAATTTCGTTTAGATTGATGTTGGGGAAATTAAAATTCACGCAAAGTAAAGCCACGGTGCTGTTCGAAGATGACAACTCATACATTTCGTTGAGAAATGGCGAGGGGAGATTCTTGACGTCGAAGCACATCAGCCGCCGTAACCATACCTAAGGGAAAAGGAGCTCAGTAGGGAAATCACCCTCCAATACATTCCCACTGAGCAACAATTGGCAGACCTGCTTACCAAGCCACTATAGACGACTCGGTTCTCCGACATAATGAAGAAGGTTATGGACGACGGGTGAGACAGTGACTCTATGGGTAATGGAAACTAAGCGCTTAGATGATCACGACGTAAGCATGTTTGCACGTAAGGCTGATTGTCTTCTAGCTGAGACAGTCCAGTTCTCGTTCGTTGTGAGTCAGTTATAGGAAAGCCATAGAGCAGGAGAGTTGACGATTGACTTGGTTAGTGATAATTGGAACCGTCACGTCTGGACCGAGTGAGTACAATAAGTACAGTGCACATTGTATGGTAGAGTATGAATAACACTCTGCCATACAAGTGTCAGAAGCAGAACGAATTAAGTGTAAGCGACGTCCGTCGTAGACTGACTTAACTAGGGTTAGCCGAGAGAAAACACTGCGTCATCCGTCATTAAAGAAAAGTGTTGAGGGAATTTATTGTCCTTCGATTAAAGTTCCCTCCTTTCCTCGCAGCAGACCCCTCCTCCAGTAGATGACTCCCTCTCCTCCTCTCATTCTCTTATTAGTGTTGGGTTTCCTCCTTTCTGTGTCACTGTTCGGTTCTCTAACTGGACCGGCGAGTCTATTTTGTAGTTAACCTTCCTTCTCCTTCGGCTGCTTCGTAGTCGACGTACGGAGTTTTTAAGGTTGGTGACGTGGTCAATAAACTCGTGTCACCTCCTACCCTGGGATCGCGGTAGTACCGTAGGTCACCGCAATTAAGCTGGTGTCCGGTTATTTTGATCAACACCTAGAATTTCTTCTAGTGAGGCCGTGGTGATATCGTTATCAGATCTGATCTTCGTCGAGAAGGTGCAGCAGTTGTTGGTGGTCTTGTTTTCTTTATTAAATCGTTACCTCGTCTCCTCCCTCCTCATCGGTCAATCTGGTTCTGAGAGAGTTATACCCCTCCGGCGGAATCCTACACGTGTTGGTTCGTCTCTACAGTAAAATAGTCTGAAGGATTTGTTTCTAATTAATGGAATTTCTTACACGCGTCCTTTGTGTAGAGTTGCTTTGCTCAATATGTATAGCCTCCAGTCTTTGAGGGATGTAATACCATATTGTTAAATGTGTGATATTCCTCCATACGTATTCGTAGCCACCTTTTATAGATAGACACATCGAGTCTCAAATGTATCGCTTTAATTCAGGTAATTAACAAAAAGTAATCGTAAAGTGTCGTATCTTTATTTTTCCAACACAATATATGTGCAAAAAGTTGATGTTATCTGCCTGCATTTTTTTATGGGACCGGAAATGAAAACATTTCCGATCACCACGTGTAAAAAGGATTTATCTTCAGCGTATCACATACCACTGTGTGTTCCATGGCGACATGTCGGTAAAGTTATGGAACGAAGGTTGCTTCTTACATTGTTCTGACATGTTCATGCCCACAGTGGATATTTTACAAAACTTTATATCGTTTCAGCAGTACTCGTACAAGGAAAACTGGAAAATGTAGAATATCTCAACCATTCGGTGAAAAAATGATCGCCCCTGGACAATCATCTATGATAATTTAAATTTCATGTTGCTGCTGTGGTGCAAGGATTTTGCATGACGACAATTATGGTGAACGAGGAATGACAGTTGAGGCGAATGGATGTAAGTCCTACCCGGAACGGGGAATCTACGATCGTAGCATTAATGGGCCCCCACGTGGCAGCTGAAGCAGCTGATAGGAGTCCCGAATCACTGTATGGCGGATTAGAAGATTAGTTGCACGATCGGGGAGCCGAAATCTCGACTTCTACGAAGGTAGCTCACTGTATGGTGGATTAGAAGATCTAATCCTCTCTGAACCGAGTGCCGGGTGGAGGCGAAAAGCGTTGATACTTGTATGAGCACCCCGGTTTCTGACCGCACTTCCGCCGGACCCTTCCTGCACCTCGCACCACGCTAGGTGAGCGTCGCCCGGTTAATGACTCAAGCCCATGCCACCCGTACTTGCTACACCAGGAGATCATACGGTCGGTCCCACCCGCTACACTTAGCTGGAATATCGTAGCCACACTTTAGAAATGACGACCGTCGTCGTCAATACATGCCCTGGTCAGGGGTATTTATACCGCTCGCCCCCGTTCGCCAGTTATATGTAAATCCAACGAGACCGCCCGATTCTAGTATTCACCTCGTTTTATCGTCTATGAAGCTGCACCCATATCTGCTGGGGCAAGAACTGCGAGTCACTCGTTCGATCAGTACTTCGGTGAGAAAGACCGAGAGCGCATCAGTGCTCCCGAAGCCCAGCCGTAGTTAAACGGTAATTCATAACTCACGCTCAACCTACTTTTTCGCTACGATCTACCCTACGTCTAAGCCCTCAGGAACTATGCTCTGTCACGCCGCTAAGAAAGCATGTCCGAAAACCTTTGAACAGGATGCCACCCTGCCGAGTGACAATTATCTCTACCTCAATCCCCAAGTTCGCTCCTCTTGGGTTGTGTCTTTGTGCTACAGCTGCTAACATTGTTACGTCAGAACAAATTGCAGTAGTTGTAACATATCGAATCACATGTCTTGTTTGAATACAAGGAACAGAACCACCACTTTCATTTCCATTCTTACTATCCTCCTCACTTATCCAAACTTCTTTGTCATCAAATCGACTGCAATATTCGAAACATCCCACATGTAACCAATCTGTGACAAAAATTTGGTATGTGTGGGATGTATCGAAGGTTGTAGTAATTATGATGTTGGTAAATCTTCAGTGAATATTCGCCAACATAACAATTGCTTCCAGTTGCATCAGCTTACACCTTTACACATTTCAATCATGAAGTAGATAGATTTGCATATTTTGCGTATGAGATACAAGTATTGTTCCATGCTGATGAAACGGTGAATCTGAATCAGCCATTTCAATACTATTTATTAAATTGGTCACGATAAATTTCATTTATTAACATTTGGGGCGCCTACTGAAGATTTGAGTGGGCAGACTAGGAGCACACCCATAAAAACAAAGGAAAGGAGAAAGGAAATAGGGAGAAACGTGTACTGTTTATGTACGAGTGGGATTACACTGCTAGAGGCGCACGTTCAGCTTCTGAGAAACTGTCAATCAAGGCGAGTAATTCAGATTTGTCGGCGTGGGAAAAGTTGCGTAGGATTTGAATTTTTGTGAGAACTTTTTCCTGGGTCGCGGTGGGAGTTGTGCGTCGGATGAAGCAGTATACAAAACATTTAAGCATTGATCTTTTCGGAGCAGTTGAAATAGTGTCTTAATCATATGGGGATTATTGTCAGCATGTTTTGGTAACTGAGGAAGGCTTCCACAAGGTTAGCGAGTTTAGTCCAGCGCTTGCTGAGCTTAGAAAATTTCAGTTGGAGATGCATTCGTCGTCCCAATTATTGACAGTGGAACTGAGCTCTTTCTTGAGTCTGTGGTTTTCTTTGAGGTGGAAGATGTGGTGAAGAGTTTTGTTTGTATGTTTAGAGTTACCGTTGGCATTCTAAGACGCGGATTTTTTTGAGCTTATGTATCCACATGTATGCTTCTTTATGTAAAGTCATTTCGAGTGTTAGGAGCCTGGTGATGATGCATATCCTGTGGATTTGATTGTTGCTTTATTTTCTTTAACTCTATATGAGTTTTTTCAATAGAATGCGAAGGAGGTCTTGGTCGAGTTAGATTATTTCTTCAACCATATCATAAATTATTAAACCGTATGAAATTATTCTGCGTACATATGTCGTGTACAGGGAGCTGATTGTTTTCAAGCTCAAATCTAAAGTGAACCAGTCGAGGTTAAGGATGCCTGCGAGAGTAGCGCTGGCTTTCTTTTTGAGCGAGATTTCGTCTGGCTTGTGGAAGCCGCATTTGGATAATTTGAGGCCGAGGTAGTCAGCTGTGAATTGATTGTGGGGTGAGAGTCGTATTTGTGATCAGTGATAGTTTAGTCCTTAACCGGTTGGGTAGTTCGTTGATATATAGCTTAAAAACGCTGGAGAAGAAGGCCCACCTTCAGTGATACCGATATTTAGGAGAGCTTTAGTGCCTGTGTAGTCACCTGCAGTAGGACGGATAGGGGTCTGGAACATAGCAAGTTCGTTCACGTTGTCAGGGGAGAGGACGGATTTCATTTTTCTGTAAAATAATCAGCGGTACACGCTGTCGAAGGCCTCGGAAAGATCAAAAACAGCGATGAAGGTTTCGCCTTTGTTAATGTGGGCTGCTACTTCTACTGCAGCCTGCAGAATGTTTATTCCGCCTTGGGACCGGAATTGGGCAGAATCGGTGACTTATTGTGTTTCAAAGCGTTTGGTGAGGGTGGATTCGATGATCTTTCTGGATTTTGAGAGCAAGTACAGGGGTATATAGTTGGAATGTTGGCTTGGTCTCCTTTTTTGAAAAGAGGGATGAAAACTCCAGTACTCCATGATTTGGACAAAATGCCCAATTATGGTCTGCCACCAAGCGGAGAGAAGACGAGCACTGAGTTTCGGATTAATTGAGGGCATTTTTGAATGGATACTGTCCATGCCGACAGCCTTACCTTTAGCTGACAGCCGTATGGCCTGTTCTAAGCCTGTAAAGAAGTCTGCGTTGACGATGAAGGGGAACATTGGAATTGGCAGATGCAAGTCATGATTTGTCTCCATGAATTTGGTGAAGTTGGCGGAGGTAATTTGTTACCCTCTTCGTTTGGTTTCTCGTTCTTTCTTTTCCTTCATACGTTTATCGTGTTGAATGGCTAAACTGGCATGTGAACTTGGATCTTCCTGGATTCGAATTTTTGTTTTTTGTTTGAGGATGTTCTCAGCTTTACGCCATATTTTGCGAGCCGTTTTGTCCTGCAGGCGAGATCTTGCGACTTTTTCTGGTTTTTTTTGAGGCTTTCGCCTTTGTGAAAAATTTCCTTTTCCACCATAGGACCCAAAGGATGGTTTTTTCCAAAAGGGGGACCTGTTGTAAGGCATCCTGCTGGTGAGTTTTTTCCATGGGTCAGTTATCGTCTTGGTGACTTCCTTGTAGGTTGTCTCCGCGTTGGAATGAGAAAAGGAACTTAGTTTGCCGATTGCAATCGGGAAAGAGATTTCGTATACTACATTGATCCTCGCCTTAGCCTTGGTAGAGACTAAAAAGGCTTTCGAAATGCGTCTAGTTTTTCCTTTACAGAAGTCAGCGTTGTTGAGCAGAAGGGAGATGGGAAGGTGGTCGGAGGATGAGGACCGGTGGACTTTTTCGATGTAAGGTGGTGTGATGCTCGGTGGAGATGAATATGTCAGGATTACTACAGCCGCATTGGCCTTTAGGGGTGGAATGTAGGTTCTGGGGGGTTATTATTTTCATTCGTGGGAGGGAGAGGAGTGAGAAAGTTAGTTGGTTACATCGTCTGTTACTGGTATGTTCAAAGCGGGTGTGGCGCGTATTATGGTCGCCGATTATAGTGTCTTGAATTGAATTTTTGTTCATCTTGCCTATGTGCAACAGAAAATTGTGAAGTGTTGCGGGGTAGGTAACAGGACTGACAAAAAAGCCCGTTACCTGTTGGTTATTGTTTATCTGTATTGTGATGGATTGGATGAGGTCGCCATTATTACAAGGGCGGTTATTCTTTATGATATTATTGTCGATATGATGATCAATGTAAAAGATGGATTCGTGTGTGAGTATGTCAGTGACTGTGAACTTCAGGTTGGGGTTTATAGTGAGGGCTAGCACAGTACTTTATGGAGAAAATTGGATTCTCATAGGTTGAACAATTATAACAACAAGGGCGCAACTGCATGAATTATGTGCAAAATGCCTTAATTTGATTCTGTATGGCATCTGTAAAACGTTTTTTCAAAAGGCCCTAAAAATAGTGGATTTTTAGGTTTCTAAAAGTTTCTAAAAAGTTTCTCTTTTTTTAGCCAATTTATGGACCACATTTAGGAGCTTTTATGAGGGAAAATGTTTAAGACATTCTATAAAATATAGAATCATTTAGACCAGAATATATTTGACATTCAAAAAAAATTGGGTCGTTTAGGCTAAAACTGTTTTAGGACATGCAAAAATTTAAAAAAAAATCTATATGTTTTAGTGGGTAGAGGGAAGAATTTAGATTACAACCGAAGTTAATTCGGCCAGATTATCTAAAAATTAGAATGATTTATCCAAACTTTTTATCTTAATATTCCTTCTGTTTGAAATAAACCGAGTATTTTTTGGACTGAATGCCCAATTTTTTCGGATCTGATCCAATAAGTTTTTGGTTTCGACCAAAAATAAATAGAAATTTAACAATGATGTTATGGCAGCAAGGGGAGACATTACGGCAATTTTTATCTAAAACGTTTCGTTGCGTTCCGAAAATAATTGGAAACGTGGCAATGTGGCATTAGTAGGTTTGGGACATTTTACTGTAATTTTTTTATCTATAATTTTTCGATTGGATTACAAAAATAATTTTAAAAAATAGCATGCTTGGGACGGCGGTACGGGGAAAACTAGCTGCACCAAACGGGGGATGATGGCTCTTCTGTTGATGATGATGGTGATGTTTTCTTTTGTTAAAAGGAAACATCATATATAAAAAACCGACAAATTGTAGATATTGCCATCGGTACTGAACAACTACAATATCACTCCTTCGTATTATTATTTCATGGCCGACGGTCCGAGCATTTAGCATGCGGTGCAATTCCGTCAGACGTTCAATTAGTAGAGTCCGTGTCACCTTATGGTCGGCAGTTCCATTTACAGATACCGACCTTCGATCAATAATTCGTTCACAAAGATCAAGTGACTTACAAGCGTGCTAATGATACCAACAATGACTCCTGAATATTGATATGATTCATATACAATGTCCTTTTCTTTTTCTTTTAATTTATGTTCTTCCTTTTCTTTTTTTCACCTAGCACATCCATACGATAGACATTTCACGTACAATGAATCACTCCAATCTTCTCGTATTTTGTGTATAGAACCATGTGACGTTCGAGTACAACGTTGTTCTTCACTACATGCCATAGTGGTTATCATGTAGTTTTAGTCCATAGGCTACGTACAGAGTACGATGGGTATTGAACATCTAAGTACACGCATTGGTCTTTGTAATGCGCTCCTCTTGGCATCACCACACACCATTACATTTGAAATCTTCATTCTGTAGAGATCGCCGTGATGTACTTCTCTGCGTTCTATTTGTCTGCAATCCACTTCGAAGGAAGTGTCGATGAAACAATATAAGATTGTTGCTTGTATTTCCTACCCCGATGCATCATTGCACATTATACACCCCAAACAATTATCGCCGTTACTTGAAGT
>JAULBU010053671.1:0-12461 GCA_032358235.1 Odonthalia washingtoniensis | reverse complement strand
ACTACTACTACTACTACTACTACTACTACTACTACATTTCTTTTTCTTACATTTATCTCGTACATTACGTCTTGCAAAATCATTCCGCATGACGGAATGTACCGTAGGTGAAGGGAAAGCTCATTTGGAAGAAAAAAATTCATTTACTATAGCAACAATCGCAATCATCTTATTAATAGTAAGATTTATTAATTACATGCCAATGGATACTACCTCTTTAAATACCATCATACATATATATATCGTGTTCACTTTCTTTCCTGGTCCTGAAGGATTCTAGATGTTATATCATGACAACTTTTCATACTTAATACCCGTCCAACAACAGCTTGCAGTCAAATTCCTTGTCTCTCAAAATCCTTATGATTTCTTCGACTGGTTTTGTACCAGAGAAACCCTCCAAGAAGCACAGCGACACTGCAAGAGATCGAACCAATAACTCCGCTAGTACAGAGTCCAATTCCAATGATGATTTCTCGTTTTCGCATGATCTCGACATGCCATCGTCCTGGATGCTCATTTTCCGTTTTGAACAATGGGGACTGATAGTAAAAACAATGGCATGGTCGCTTAAAAGATGGGCTTGAACTGCATATAAGAAGAGTGTTGTAGGCCCAATTATTGTGGAATTGAGAAAGAAAGGTCAATTGACTCGGAACAATTGTGGACGACGAAAAAGTTGGGATTCCTGATTACTAAATTTTAGTTGTATATTTGTAGCAATATTATTTGCGTATTAAATTGATTATAAATAATCCATTTATATATTTTCAACTCAAACCATTATTCTAATTATTTCAATTAATGCACATTGGCAGATGGCATGGAATGAATTTCAGAGGTTTTCGTAGACAGTTTACCCTATCTCTGCATTCCATCATACATTAATATGATCATATTACTGTATGATATAAAAAATTAATATTAAGTTTCCGATTTCGTACTTGTGAATCTTTTCCTTCCCTTTTCGTTTTATTTTGGGAATAATACTCTAAATTCCCACTGATTCTGTGCTGTAATGTCCTAATTTTCACTAATTTTTACTGCTGCAGTGGCTTCATTTTCCTTTTATTCGCAACTTTTGGGGCAGAATTCACACCAGGAAGTCGGAACGGATTCCCCCCTCTTCACTCACGAATGAAGGAACCGTTCACACTTTTGGAAAATGGAAGATGTGAATTGTAATCGATGACGTTCGAACAGGAACAAAATCATGAAAATTTTCAGTGGCCTCCCATGTAATCAACTAACAATTCAACCCTAGAAGTACAACATGTCCAGCCCATGACGCGTTTCAGGTATGTTCAGGTTCCTCCTTCCTTTCAATTTTCATCATTGACGAAACATTCCTCCCGTTTTGACCATCATCATATTTCCTTTCCTAACCCTCCTTTATTTCATTCCGAAACAGTATCATGCGATCATTTACGATTTCGACCTCCGCATCTTCTTTCGACTTTTCATGAATTATGTGGTTTGAAACGATACAAGGTATGTTCATTTCATTTTTTCTTTTCCAATCGCTATCATTGAATGCTATTACAAATTTACTAATCACTTCCCACTTTTATATTTCATACAATCATATTGTTTCGGTTCATAACATCGAGACATGATGTTACGATCTCAAGTTCTATTGGATAACAACCGAATATTTCATTTATGGTACTCGTACCTTGGTGTGCGTAATATGTATTTGGTAAGTAGCATTTTCAATTTTTTTTCGTTGCTTACTTTGCTATTTGTAGTACTAACGAAGGAACGTTTTTCTTTTTCCTTTCAATTGATTTCAGAAACAGATTCATGATGTTCATAATGCGATATCACTGGTAACATATATGCGGTATGTAACACTTTCAATTTCGATCTTGTTACTTACCTTACTACTTTTAGTCTGACGCAGAGAACATTTTTCTTTTCTCTTTTGATTGATAGAAATAACAGTTCCTTCCATTTTTTACCATACTAAACTATTCTCTACACATTTTATCATATCTTTGAGCATTTATATTTTTTTTCGTGTGACGACATGGTATATCATTATATGCCTATTGCTTTATCATTATATGTATGCATATCAATGCATAATTTAATAAAAATTTCTTCTTTTCATAGCATATACACTGTACTAGAAATTTTCCATATTGCACCTGTTCCCAGTTTCAAACCTAGATTACATCCATAAAATCTTCGATTTGCGCAGATTCCTATGCAATTAAACTACCCTTCTCTACATAATTTGCAGTTTTTGGGCAAGTTTGCATAGAACGTTCTGCATTTCTTGCAGATAACGTTTTAGTTCACATTCATAAAAATACAGCGTAGGAATGTAAAAGTCACTGAAATCATTCACGTAACTACTGTATCCGGAGACTCGTGATTGACAAATCATGAACTGTTCTACGTAAAATGTTGGCCCATTGTGTAGTACACATACAGGTTACTGCATATTTTGAACAAACTGTGTAATGGTGTACTGCACAATTCTTCATGTTACGTATGATTTTTATGATGGTGTACTGCACCTTCGTTCATTTTTGAAGAAACTTTTTAGGTTGAACTACACTTTACTGCAAAGGAAGGAACAGTGAATGGTAGAAAACATACAGTAGACTGAACCTACTGCAGAACACAAACCACGTAAACTACGGCATCATACACAATCAACAGATTCTGGCCCATGCTACATTAACGATACAGAGAATTCAGTAGTTTATTTTCTAGTTGAACTGCCTTTTTTCCGAACAATGCAGTTTCAGGTCCTAGTTCCCCTATTCAATACATACGAATTCCAATGGAATAGTGAATGCTTGCATGCATTCCGAAACTGCTGTAAATGGAGGGCAACATTCTTTTCCTAAGACAGTGACGTAAAGAGGGAAAGAGGGATGCGATATGTGGTGTGAAGCCTCCATCAATGAGAAGAGATCTAGTAAGCGATGTCAAACAGTTCTTTGAAAACAATGATCTCTCCACCAAGAACGGAGCGAACAACTAGACGACCTTTGTATGATTTGAAGTGGATCGGTGTCGCGTTGTTGAACTTGTCTGCTAGAAAGATGATTTATCCCAGTTGAGTAGATATATGAGTGTTGTTGGCAAAGTAAGCATCTGAGAAGATAATCACACTAAGACTCTTTGTTTAATGAAGGGAAGATAATTGATACAAGATTCTTTTCGGCGTAATCAAAACTGAAGTTAAGGTGCTTCCGTATCTTGCGGATGTTTTCCCAGAACTGTTGCTCTGTAACTCCGGCAAATTGAGAGAACTCGCATACAATATTTAGGCGAGAGTAATAAAGCCATGGGAGCTTCATTATTTCCGAGTGGAAATCTGAGAACGTTGCATCGAGTGGGATCGGCTTTGTGTTTTAAAGGTATTGTGATAGAGTCAAATAAAGGTACTTGGGAATGAGGAGGTGTTCTGAAACCTGACATTCTGTGAAGGGTGACGGAAGTGAGTCATCTTCTGAAAAGGTTGGAACGTTGGTGTGTCTATGAATAGATGTGTACGAAATCGGGAGTTTCAGTGCGTACCGTGTCACCCACATAGGATCCTTACAGTCCAAAGATTTTTCCATCTTTGTTGAGGTAGTACCGTGACTGGTAAGTACAAAGTAAGGATATTTTGAGGTCTTCGCGAATGTGTTCATCAACCATCTTGTACCACAGGTCTCCAGATTCGCAGAGGTCATAGAGTGGATTGAGAAGTTGAATACAATCTTCCGGAAAAAGCTCAAACTCGTGTGGTGCGTCACGAAAATAAACGGAACGTGAGAGTTCGACTGGCCGATTGAATATATGTTTGACGGATATTTGGTGTCAAGAAATTGAAACCATGAGAGGCGTAAAGGACATGTAATAGGCGTATGGAAGAGGGTTGATGGGACTTGGGGGAGGGAACCATGAGCAGCTTCATCTTTACTCTATGGGCACCGGTGGAAGTTTTTAAAACACTAAGGAGGATGTTGCAATTTCTTCAGGTTCAAGCGTTTCTTTTATTCTTTCGAACGAAATTGCTAAAAGTGGTTCACACTTGACTGGTTTACATGCTATCGTGAGCTTTCGGAAGGTCCAGCGGAGCGGTTGATAGTAGCGTTCTCCAATCTCAAGAGATGATTGAGCTTCCACTCCAGTTTGGGAGACAGTGAAGTTTGAAAGACGGCCAAATTGTTGTTTATCTTTCCTCTGCCTTTAATGGTACCTTCTTTTATCCTCTTCTAGTGTCTTTTCTCCCATTTTTCTTAGTCCCTGAACCGGCCATTCTTCCCTGTTGGATATTTATAAGGACGGTGACCTAAGCTACGATGAGGCGAAAGTTTCCCCCTCTTCTTTATGATCTTGATGGTCCCTGCTTCCCTTCTCCCCTGCTTCTCCCTTTGCAAACCGAACATATGCAGTTATGGAGTTATTTTATTGCGCTTTTGACGTGATTTCCCCTAATCAGGGTGGAACATACTATCAATATATATGCAGGTAAGTTTAAACTTACTTCTCTCCCCAATCGGGGGTTTCGCCCTTACTCTGATATATTCGTCGTGGTGTGGCGGGTTAGACTTGGTAAAGATCTTACGAAGAAAGTTTGTCCGATCCTGGTGTCGCGATCTTGTCGGTCTCTGTCGCGAATAACGCTGAATCGAGACGAGTTTTGTCAGAAAACTAAGTTTACCCTTGATATCAGCGCGGTCACGTCGTTGTCAGATAAGCCTCCTTTGGTAGGAGCAGCAGTTTTGTCGGTAATTCGCAATGGTTGGTTTCATTCTTTATTAATCTGTAACTTTTTCCTACTTCCCTGAGTAGGCCTCCCACCCCTTCATACATCCCTTCTGATCTGTGGTCAGTGCCAATTGCCACGTGTAGGTTCTACTTCATTAAGAGACAGATAAATCAAATTCGGATCTAATTCCGATAGTTTTTCCGCGTGTACATTGACTGTGTTGTGGAAGGTTTTTGTTTCTGCCTTTGGTATTGTGAAATACCGATACCCATTTTGAAAAGTATTTCAGTAGCCCACTGGCCAACAGTCGGCATCTTACCTTAATTAGTCACGTAAATAGTCACATTATCAACACAAATCCGATGAATAGTTGGAACAGAAATGATTCTTGGTCTACAAGGATGCTGTTGGGAGAACCGGTGTAGATCAAACATCAAAATTCAATAAGAGTTTCCCATATCTGTTTGTAGAAACACTGGGCAAGACAATAGTTGCAGAGAAGTTTGTAGAGTCATCAAAGACGTGGAGGACGGGGTTGTTTCCGATATACCTTACATCCACAAGAACTCGTTCCTTAAAAACAATCTCTTCCAAGCCAAGTAAGACCCTGAAGCACTTGGAGCCAGCCTAGATAAGTTGACAAGGGTGACATGTGATATCTATTATTATTTTATTTGTCTCAGAAATGGCTTCATCTGATTTGGCACGAATAATGGGATTTAATAGCTTGTCTGTTGTAGGATGGACGCATTTCTTGTGGATTTTTTCGACTTGCGGTCATGAGTAGTGGGTAGGAAAAGAGCGATTCATTTATATATCAACGTGGTTGTCAAATCGGCAGAACAAAACCAACTAATCATCCAAAGAAAATGCAGGGCGATTGTTTTTAGTGGTAAACACAGAGAGTTTTACCAAACAGTTTATAAACATTTCAGCAGTTAGTTTCGCTGAATCCATCACATCAATACGAACGAGTGCGGATATCTCAACATGAACGACATCAGAGGAGACTTCTATCGGTTGTATGCCAGAGGTGTAGCCAAATGGAGAATGGTTTTTCCAGAGATTTTACCACGGTATTACTGAAGTGGAAGCGTATTGAAGAAGAAAAAAGCTGGTCAAGGCGAAGATTGAGGTCCTCGTAGATTCCAAGGAGTGTTGATAATCCTGTTACTTAGCTTGGGACAGCAATGTCAACATGGAGAAAAAATGGTGGTTGTGGAAGGATCTTTAGAGGTCTAATATTTCTATAGTTCTCACAAGGTTCTTGGGAACTTCAAGTGGGAGTTTTGGTAAACGACAACGGAAGGTCAGTTGGTAGCCATGCCTACTGTACGCCTGCAGGTGTCGGCTTGGCAAAAATCCTCCAAACCTATGTCTATACCATCGATGGGGTACACTGTCGAATACTAGTTGTTCATGCTGCAACGAGTGTCAACCTGGTTAGTTGCCAGGGTATCCTCAGAATTTTCAATTTCTTCCTCGGTTTGAGGTGGATAACCTTTTCGTCATGGTCAGAGATGCAGAGGGGAACGGGAAGTACTGCATAGTCCATGTAGTTGGTCCCGTAAGGGTCTTGTTAAACGTTTTCTCCCCTATCCTGGTTACGGAAGAGGTCGTGGAGCATTTGAACTGCAGTAGTTCCATGTTCCGTTCGTGAGTCATGAGCCGATCACCTCACTTGAAGAAAAGGAAGACTGGCAGTCTCTACGTAAGTGTCTCCTTTCCCGCATTTGAAGCAGAAAATTTCCTTTACGCTTCATTGTGGATGGTATGATAGTTTCGTAGGGCGCTGATATGGTTGATGGTATCCAAATTGTGGACGGTTGTTGTTTCTGGTGTACATTGGACGCGGTTGGGGGAACATGCGACCGTATTGCTGCAAGTGAGTATCGACTGAATGAATTTGTCCAGTCTCTTCAGCAAGTTGTATCCATTCCCGAAGAGGAACTAGGAATCTATTGAAATTGACGTCAAGTGTTGAAAGCTGAGAAATTGCTGTTTGAACAGACGGGATCCCTAGCAGGAAACGTCTGAGGCACCGAATCGTGTGGGTCTCATCAATAAATGACGGAGGAGCCTGATGAGTGAGTAGGTTGATCACTTCAATAAATATTTCAAGTCCAGCCGCTTGGTTTTGCATTTCATTATTTTCTATAAGCGATGCGTTACTGACACTCTGCAGTTCTCCTTTAAATGTTGCCTGACGAGCCGGGGAGTCAAACTCATTTCTCATTATATAGATCAACTTTTAAAGGACATCCCGGGATAAAAGTTATCAAATAATAATTCACGGGAGGGAGATCTAAAACGTGGAAGAAATACTTTCTCTTTTCATCTTCAATTAACCGAAACTGAATAGTGCATAGATCGTAATCTATTCTAGTGTGGTTGATGGATTATCGGATCTCTCCAGAAAAGAAACGACCGCGAAAGTAGTTTACGACTGCAGGACCACGTTTAGTAGGATCATGGTAGCTGTTATGCGAGTTAGAATGCCCCTATCCTTCTCGGTGAGTTTCAGGGATATTTTAGATGTCCATTATATTATTAATTTCAATGTTATGAGGAGGAGAGCGAAGATAAATTGGTGTAGCTAGTATTTCAAACGTTGTTTCGGGTTGGTTCTCAGGGTCTTCTTTAAAATTGGCTTCATGTTATTTTGATGGGGGCCGGTTTGCGTACACGCTTCTCCAACGGTCGGGGTAAACAAAATGTTCGGGTTCTTTATCTTATTCAGTCCTATTTTGGAGGTTCTTCGGTGCATTAGATCGGTTTTACGTGTATGGTCTTTTTACTGTTTCGTCCGTCTCTATGTTTCTATCTTGATATAGAGGGTATATTAGGTTTTGTGCCATGTCAACGTTCCTTCCTTTCTGCACATAGACTCCATTTTTTGATAGGAATCTCGCCCATCTGCTCAACATCATCCGCCTCCATTCCTTTATGGTGTGTGGACGGAACGCGCGGATAAACGCAATGCATAAGTCTTTACCTTTCAGCTCCATTTCCTTGAATGTCATTAGAAATTAGTCTCCAATTACATGTATTCCTCTTATTTAATTGTCCTTCTCTGACTTCGACGCCTTTACTGGAGGAGGATCCGTGTCATCATAGTTGTTCAGGTATGGTTCCGGACTTCCGTCCTTCTCTTCAGCATTGATGGATGAGATTGAAGTGCTAACTGGTAAAGAAATGGGTGACATTGGAAAGGGCGGAGAGCGTGGATCTAATCGCATCTCGTCTGTGTTTTCTATGCTACTATCCTGTCTTATTCCAAAACTCTGGGCGGAATGTTCTGCGGTGGGCTGATATTAATGAATTTGTTGGCTGCTACTGTTGGACGACGCTGAATTCGTTCAGATGTTGTCACCAACTGGTTAATTGACTGACCTAAATTCCTTTTCTGTCCTCTCCCTCTCCCTGCGTTCGAGCCTCTGGGCTGGTTTTGAGTAATCCTCCTTTTTGCCGGCCGATGTTAGATCTTGAAGAGTTTAAACTGTCGCATTTCTGGTAGCTGAAGGAGGGAAAAGTAAAGCTTGAAATTTATGGCCAAAAGCATTTGAGGATGGGATGTTACTTGAGTTAATGTTCCAAAGGGACTGCAGTACCGTACTTGCAGTGTTCGATCAATAGATTTGATCCAATCAAGATCCTTTACTCTCTAATTGATTGGAGATAGCTGGTACCTCTTTTCAACTCTAATCGCAGTGGGATTGTCCTCTTTTGCGTTATGTGCGAAAGAAACAATATGCTTCTAACGACGAGGTTGGGCTACTTATCGCGTGATGGTGATGTTCGGTCTCTCATGTTACGTAGCTATTGGACTGACTAGGAACCAATGTTATGAGATGTCACTTTTCGAGTGGTTCTGTTTGTTTCGTAATTAATCTGTCTTTTCTTCATTTTTGGTTCTCTGCTTCCAAATACGGTGTTTATACTATTGATGATTGCTAGTGCTATTTTGAGCCACGTGTAATATTTAGGTCGAATTATGTTTGACTTGATATTAAGTGCAAAATAGTAAGTCGAAGTGTGTTCGGATTATTTCTCTCGTATAAGAGCACCGTTCAGAGATATAAACGTGTCCGGTATTTTCTTTCGCGTTGTATAAATAATAGATCATTTATCATCCTGTCTTCATGCGTTGCAGTGTCTTAGATTTCTAGCGTGGGTTTTGTAAGCTACAGTAAGTGTACGTCTCTCTCTGCTGTATACCAAAAAAAACTGTAGGCAACAATAACTGTATGATTTTGTTGACCTTGTTGAGTTTCTTCACACGTCTAAAACCCTGTTACTATCCTTTCTTTTTGCCCCTGTCACCCTTATCTTTCGATTTCTTTTTATCGTCTCCTTGCAGCGTTCATCATCTTAATCATCTCCCTCGTCTTCCTTACTGCGCCCGTTGTCCCTGCTTTCTCCATCTCATTCGCCTCCTCGCAATATTCATCCCATCTTGATCATCTCATCATGATCGTCTCATAATGATCATCACATCATTACCCTCGTCTTCCTCCCTGCGCCTGTCAATCCTGTTTTCCCATCTCGGTCGTTAGTTTTCTCGAACTCCGAACGCATCGAATCGTATGTGATTCGACACTTCAAGTGTGGTAGGGTAGGAACTAGGTTACGTTACGATATAGTTCACTGTGAACACGAAGGCACCTGTACTGCAGATGCCTACCTTTTCATATTGATTACCCCCATGTACCAATACATGATTTTGAGGAACAATGATGTATGGGTAGGTGAATATGGAAATTGTTTCAAGCTTTATTTGTACGAACTGTCCATGTTGTGTTATAGTAATTCAAATGTATGGTTGCTAACATCTCAATGGCTCAAACTGGCTATTGGAATGTTATGTCTTAGAATGAGAGCCGGTAATTGTACCGTAACATGAAAGACTGTTATTCTGAGACATGTGACAAGTGATTAAGTATACGTTATATCCTGAGAATGTAAAGTAGATATTATTACTTGTACCATGACAGGCTGTCGTGGCATTGACAGTGTTTAGTGAAATCATTTATATTAGTTTACTGAATGTATTTATAGTGATAGTTGTGTAATGCAGTGTACATAAAAAGAGACAACTTGAAGATATAATGACAGGAAAAAATGAAAATAAAAGTACTAGCTGTCTCTAATGTGATGAACATGATCAAGACTGTAATCAATGAAAAGTTCCTGACCAATTGCAATAGGACATAAAGCACGGATCTCCAAATTTTTGTAATAAGTTGCAGCCGCATCAGTTCTCAACTTTCTGTTTTGCACGATAGCGCAATTGGCAGTTTTTGGATTATTCAATCTGTCTTCAGCCAAAGATTTATCTCCAGGTAGATAATGGAAATAATTAATGTATTTTTTAATGCACCAAGGGCATCTACAATCCATGCCTTCTTTTTCGATCCATCACTTGCTGTCAATTTATGTGAACAATTGGAACCGTATTTTAAGAATCTAGCCTCACATACCGAGAGTGAACCCTCTATATTTTTTTGTAATTGAACGACCCCAGCCAATTTTTCCGTAAACCAATGTTCCAGAGTAACAACCAATGAGTAAACCTTCATCAATTGTCTTTTCTGCAAACCCCTCTAGACCAGATTCATCATGTTTAATTGTAGATAGTTTCAGGGAAAAATCTAGTGCCCCTGCTTCCATTGCAAGCAACATATTTGTAGGTATTCCATCAAGGGCTCTCTTCCATGATATTTTCCATTTATGTCACGATATGGAAACACCATTGTTATACAAAGATGCATCCCCAATGGCTTGGGAAATGAAGTGACGAACGTGCTTAGGGAAGGTCTGAACTGTGGGAAGTCCAGGAAGAATATCCCATACATCCCCTCTTGTTTCACGGCAATGGGTTCCAGCTCTCTTAAATATTTTTGTGCAGTAGATGGGTCTTCTTCCCTGCTCTCAATGTCGGATTAATAGTTGAGTAGCTGACCACCGAAAACTTCGACCAGTTCTGTCCAGGAGCATTCCAAACAGTTATCATACGTATCACCACCGACAAATTTTCTTTTTTTTGGAAGAAGCATACATGCAATTGGCACAGAAAATGAACCAGTGCATGGATCCACAACCAACTCACCAAGATGGGTAAGTTTCAGGATAATATGCATCATCAACTTTCTTGACTTTTGCTCTAGTAGGATCATTGGTCTTCGACGGGAAGACTTCGTCTGAGATGGAAGGAATACCTTTTCGTCGATAGAGAACCTTGAGATTTTATTCATTTCATTACATGTTCCGGGATGAACAGAAGTAACGAACCCAGAACGACTGTAGTTTATTCTCTCCAAAGCGTGATCCCATACCATACCATGCTTACAGAAGTTTACTTCATGGTCAAACAAGGCGAGATTCGTAAGACGGGGTGTTCTTTGATCTGATGCATAGTAATCCCTTGTCTTCGTGTAGTGTAGCGGTGTTTCGTCCACACTGAAAACACTTATTTCAGTCTTGTATCCTTTTCCAATTTCATCTTCTTCAGGGTTTCCCAATGGAATTAATTCTTTGTTATACTTAATACGTTGAACCCAGGAAGAAAATTTCATTGCCGAACAAAATATATGCGCATGACTTCCTGATGTCAAAACAGATTCCGAGAAATCTACCAATTCTTTCACGTCTTCCGCTGTGAACTGATCGTGATCTAAATTTGGATAATCTTTGTTATGTCTAATGTCGTATGGTGGGTCTGTTAGAATGAAATGAACATTATCTTGTAGAATCTGATCCATAGCATCTTCATGTGCTGCACTAAGGGACTGAAAATCGCAGTCATAGCAGCAACAGAAATTCTGCATACTTAATTTTAGCACTCCCATTTCTTTCATTCCCATTGTAGTCAGCTCATCTGAAGCTGCTGGTTCGGCATCAATTTCCTCCTTAACTTCTGTAGGGATATCCGAACCTTGATTTGGGGATGTTTCCATTTCCTGATTTCCACCAACCTTACATTTCTTCATATTTCTTTTCAATTGTTCGGAAGACGGTGAACTTCCACGCATACCATTACCTGTTTCCGTTTCCTCTGAAGTGGAAATATTCTCATCAACGTCCACGATAATTTCCATACTGTTACTAACTGGAACGGATAAGTTGAGAGGATCGGATATATAACCAGGTATACCAGGAAAGCATTACGGCAATTCCGAACTGTGCGGATCACAAAAGAAATGTTTCATCATCGGAGCTGATTCCAAGTTGGAATCGGGGTCCTACAACGAGATGTTGCACAATATGCTGTGTATTTTGGTAAAACATGAAGAGGCGACGTGACAAAATGCTATATCCACTCTGTTTGTTATTTTTCAAGCCTGTTCGGACACCAATTCTTCGATAGTGACTAGTTCATCATCTGCCGTAAATGTTTCTTCTTGAGTAACTGGAGAAAAACCATCGTTCCTTGTGGAAAGAACCTCGAATCTTGATGTTGTTGAGTTTTAAAAGATGTACGGTGACATCATTGCACTGACTAGAGGAATGTCTATTGATGTTGCCAGACTTGCCCACGCCTTGAAAATTGTTTGACAAACGAACCTTATTCCAGTACCAGTGACATGTTTGATGCTGAGGAGATTTCTATTACGCGTCTCGGAATCTTTCCTTGCCATTTTCTCCGAGACAAATGAAATGTTGCCGTGAAAGAAGAGACATTCAAAGGTTGTTGGGATAGACATGTTGAATGTGTGCCATCTGGGTCTTTTCCCAGTTGACTGGA
>JAULBU010053660.1:0-12462 GCA_032358235.1 Odonthalia washingtoniensis | reverse complement strand
GAAAACACATCGACATCAAACACCACCATTTGCATAATCACCTAAATGCCAAGAATATCACAATGAACCACGTACCAATCGAATATAATCTGGCGGACATCTTAACTAAAATCCTCCTGCCCCACCGCCACAACTACCTTCACTAAAGCAATCCAAAGATGCACATTACCCGAATCCCAATCAAACCATCACGCCGAGCACGACGGTGTGCGAGACATTCTCTCTCTTCTCTTCTCTGCTCGACGCACTGTTTTTTTTTATTATTATCACCATTCCTCCTCCTTTTGCAACACACCTACTTACACTTTTACATTTACACCCCACTCTCTTCTTTTGAGACATTCTCTCTCCACTGCACGTTACAAATGCACTGCTGCCCTGACACGTTACACGTTACACGTTCACTTTTCCTTTTCACTTTCATGCCTATAAAAAGATCAATGATGTTGCCATCATCCTGATCTTGAAGCTTCACATCGAAGAAGTTAAATAGGCCAATTCCGTTTTCGGAAATAGATCACTACCCATATGATAAATATCTCGGAAGTACCCAAAAGTAATACATTTTATGCAATTCCTCTGGAACGTTACACACATGTCATCACGGTTTTGCGTGGTACTGTGGTTGTAACCGGTCTGCCCCTTTTCATAAAGGGCTTCTGTTAAAAAAACAAACAAACAAAATTAGTCAAGTTTACAGTACTTGGCACACGTGTGACACAAATGTCGTAGGGAATTGTAACAGTATAGGAGGAGGAATAGAATCAACTGGAATGGCATTTAGAAGAAGTTGACTCCGTAGATGACATGTGCCTGAAAATTGATCCGTTAGCCATTGACTGATTGTCGATGCCGCCAGTTGTATCAACAGGCAATCTGCGTAATGGGAATATGAAAGAAATGTTTCGAGAATGAAGAAAGATCTTCAAGTCCAGCCCGGCGGTCGCGGCGTTAGGCTGAAAGCAGTGACCTACCTTTGCGGGTATCGGGGGATTGTACAAGATAAAACGAATGTTGCGGAGCAAGGTAAAGAGACGGAAACTGGTGATGATGTAATGAATCTGCGGGAAAGGCGATTGGCATCAATACCTTATTCATTCCTTTATTGATACATGAATATGCATCAAATAATTGTTTATGTATAATTGGTTATTTTCATTTAAATTTTGATTTAGTCGTCGCCCATTTCGTCAGCTTCCATCTCATCTTCAGCTTCTTTTCGCGCATTTGCAATCAAATCCTTTGGTACCATACAAGCACCGAAACCATCTTTGATGTTAACATCGTCACCTTTCTTAGACCAAGCCATTTCAATTTCATAATCTTTATCTTTAGCTTCATCGTGAACTCTTACTAAAATCCTAGCCAATTTTTTAACACCTTCTTCACGAGTAACACCTTTGCCATCGTCGCCATCCTTGCACAATTCGATTTTTTCTAGTTCGGTTCTTGAAGCTTGCTTACCTTTACCAAAAGCACATGCGAAGTATCGGTAACAAACACCTGAAGGTTCAATCATATACAAATCCCCTTGTACAGCCAACAAAATAGCGCATCCGAAAGGACGTACATGCCAATGCAAAGTATAAGTATGTATAAATTGTGCCAATCTATCCGCTAATACTTTACCAGGTATTAACACACCATAAAATTCATGGTATCTTTCACATTCATCGCGTGCTTGATCTATGATTACACGTCCGTCTGATATTAATCCGCAGATTGCTATCGTTGCATGTTTGGAAATTAAATGAACGCGACGTAATGTACCAGATACTAACATTTTAGATACAGTTGTCTTTTCAACAGCTAATACAACTCCATCAGTGCAACGGAGCCCAACAACTGTGCCGGAATTCTCAACTGCTTTCGATGCATACTCAATTTGAAATACTCTTCCATCTGGTGAGAATGTTGTTGAACTTAGGTCATATCCTGTTCCTATAGATGCCATTTTTATTGAGCTTGTTGTTCTTGATCACTAGATACAGATTAGGTGATTGACGTAGCGTGTGCCGGTCTTCGTTTCGACGACGATGTCGTTTCTGATCGCGATAAAAATCGTTGCTGTGAGATACGATAAATTCCGGCTTTTCTTTTTTGGAGTAATCAAACGCGATCCATTGCCTCCAGCACTTCGCCCTTTCATCCATACAGTACTATTGATTGTAACAGTTGGGGTAGAGTTGTAGTTCTTCCGTTTCATTGTAACTGAACTTACAGAACAGTTCGTACTGTAAATATATTAATTATACACGTGTTTGATATGAATACAGTGCATCATTCGAGGGCACTTCTCTTGCTTGCATTTAGGTTGCAACCTGACCAATTTCAGATAATCATTCTATGTTACTATCTTCATTTTTTTAAAAATATGTCCTTTTTCATTATGATGCGTTTCATAAACGTCCATGATATAAATAAAGATGTGCTCACGACAAGGTAACGAATGTAAGCAACAAGGTGAAACAATATCAAAAATGCCAGATGAAAATTTAAGAGGTGCAGTATTGAACCGAGCGATATTTAATGCTGAAGATCCACAAATAAAGCAAGATATAATACGAACATTAATACAATATTTACAAGATGAAGGATATCATAATTCTGCTACGACGGTACAAGATGAATCGAATGTGAAACAAAAACATTTAGCCAGTAAGAAATCACAAATAAGACGTATGAAACAAGCTATATTACATGGAGATTGGATGGATGTAGAAAGATTATTAACACGAACTACATTTAAAAACATGACCGCTTTTAAATATGCAATACGTAAACAACAATATTTAGAGTTAATTGACAGTCAAGAATTACATAATGCATTTAATATGTTAATACAAAAATTAAAACCTTTAGAACGGTATGCTAAAAGTATTAATGAGTTTAAAGATCTTTGTTATTTACTTACTTGTAAAAGTGTAACTGATGTTAATAGTTTTAAAGATTGGGATGGTATTGCCATAGCTAGATCTATTCTCATACAGCAATATGGTAGATTGCTATTAGATTTTGATATGGATTCTGGTAATAATAATCCATCGAAAAATAATCATGTTGTCATTTCTTCATTCGCTGGTAGTAACATTGAGAACAATGAAAAAGAAGTACCACCTACTAGATTAATTAATTTATTACAACAAGCTTTAGCTTTTCAAATATCTTGTTGTTCATCCTCTAATAATTATTCATCAGCAACATCATCAGCATCATCAGCATCATCAGCATCATCAGCATCATCATCATCAGCACCTAGAATTGGTAGTATATTACAAGATTATGAACCTAGTATTATACCTAATAAAAGATTATCATCATGTATAGGTCATTCATCAGCTGTAAAAGCAGTTACTTTTATTGGTGAGGAAGGTAATAAATTAGCATCTGGATCTTCTGATAATAGTGTTAAAATATGGGAAACAAAAACAGGTAAATGTTTAAAAACATTAACAGGACATCAAGCACGTATATGGGATATAACATCAACATTAAATGGATCGTTGTTAGCATCATCATCAGGTGATGGTAATATTCAAATATATAATAATATAAACGATGAGAATAATATTGAAAATGTAAATAATAATAATATTATAGTAAATAAAAAAGATATATATACAATAAAATTTCATTCATTAGGAGAATCATTAATATGTGGTGGATATGATCGTGAATTAAAATTATATGATATCAATGGCAATAAACAAATTAAATCATATACAGGACATATTTCAGCAATAACATCAGTTGATTTTAATGTACGTGGTAATATGTTAGTGTCAGGATCGAAAGATACATCAATTAAATTTTGGGATGTGTTGTCTGGGTTATGTGTACGTACATGCTCAAATATTCATTTAGGTGAAATAACAAGTGTTGAATTAAGTAAGTGTGGTATGTTTTTATTAAGTGGTTCAAAAGATAATTCAAATAGATTATGGGATGTGAGAATGATGAATAAATGTTTAATGAAATTTAAAGGTCATCAAAATACTTCTAAAAACTTCATAAGAGTTATTTATGGTCCCAAAGAAAATGTTATAGTAGGTGGGTCGGAAGATGGGACTGTTTATTTATGGGATAGATTTAGTGGTGATGTTATTGGTAAATTACATCAAACAAATATTGGTCAAGGTGGTCCTGTTTATAGAGCTTGTTGGAATTCTAGACAAGGTATTCTTGCAAGTTGTGGTCATGATGGTATTGTTTCCACTTGGTATTGTGAACGATGACTTTTTTTCTTATTTACATATTTATTTTACTTATCATTAATATACACCAGAATGATATTATAAATATTTATATATAGATGTTTTATAGAATTACAATGCATTCAAATAAATTCACAGATATAGAAACAATATAGAGAAATGAAAAAAACAATTTTGAAGTTAATCATCAGAAGAAAGTCTTGGTGGTAACGTTTTTGAAGGTACAATATGATTTCTTCGTCTTAGTGGTAAATCACCTCCGACATTAGTACGACGACGACTCCAGTCAAATCTAGCAGCAGAAATTTGAGAATCCCATGTAATATTAGCACTTGTTGATGTAGCATCTGCTACAATTCTTCTAACATTTCCTTCAAGTTCTATACGTACATTGGCGACATTTTTCTTACTATCTTTCTGGGTTTGTTTATGATTATAATTTAATTGATTACGAGTATGTATAGCGTGTTGTCTACGAATAGCTTCTTGAAATGCAGAGTACCAATCTAATCTACCATCTCTTCTTATGTGTAGAATAGGTGGTGAATGTGGACGTCGAATATGTACACGATATAAATGTCTCCATAAACATGGATCTTGTGTCGCCTGTCGCGTACATGAAGACCGTGGTAATGCTTCATCTAATCTTATTATATCTGATGGATGTAAATGATATAATATTGATAGTAATGCATCTCGAGGAAGTGTACTTATCTTTAATAATTCTTCTTCCACTCCTGTCGTTGCTGCTGTTGATCTGTCTGTGTTTCCCTGTTTATCATGGTTCTGCTCCTCAGTCATGTTGCCGTCGTCTGAAATACAGACTCGCCCCACCGTTTTTGTTTCAAAGTCGATGCGACTCAACAGACTTCAGATTGCTATTCGTGCCGTGGAAGGTTGGTTAATAATGGGTTGGTAATTATTTATACTGGTTGCCAGGGCTATTTACACACCACATTTCCTTTTTTGAGTTTTGTGATGGAGATACAATCTGATTCTATTTCAAAAATTTCGAAAAAAACCATGAGCATTGGTGATGCATTATTGAGGACTCATACACTGTAAGTTTTTTTGTTTATTAAATAACCATTACGTGTACACGTGGAATAGATCCACACTTTGTACGAAACGCGAACATGAAAATTTCATGATTCGGCTAAATGCGACGTCCAGTTTCATTGTCGGAAAGTGGTCACCATTGAGATCGGCCACCATCTTATGTAGAGAGAATAGAACCATCGGATCTTCGTCAATCACAGTTGTGACATGATAATGATGACTACGACGACGAAAACAAAACAAGAATTGGAGAGATCGAAGCATCAATATCAATAGCAACCAAATCGAATATCACAATGCGTAAGTTTATTTATTTCTTTCATATAAAATACCATCGGTAAAAAAAACTCCCCACAAATTTGATTGGAATTTTCATTGATGTGAGTCTTCACATTTCCTTTCTTCTTACTAAAGTAATTTGTTGGGGATATATAAACATTATAACTGCCGCATTTTAGCCACTGGATTCTTTTTTTGTGTCATTGCTAAAGTTGATATCATTGAAACTCGTTCTGAGTGGAAAAAGTTGAGACTCTCACAAAAAACATTTTTATTAATAACATTGATCCTTTGGTCAGTCGCGTCTGTACATTTACTTATTCATAGCACAAACAAAATATAAAATGACTAAAAAGCTAACTTTTTATCTTATTATTATTATTATTTTTTTTTGAATGTCATGAGTAGCACAAGTTATAAGAGGGTGTCGTGATATATTGTCTAGATCATATAATCAACGGGAAAGGTTGATGAGAAAATTTAAAGATGTGGTATGTTTAAGAGGATGTAAACCAGTAGAAACACCTATATTAGAAGCATCATCAATATATACATCATTAGGTAATGAGTCTGATATTAATTCGAACGAAACATTTCATATATCTTCATCTACAATACCTACAGTATTGAGACCTGAAGGAACTGCTGGTATAGCTAGATTAGTTAATAATCACTCATTAAGGCACCCTTCAAACTGTTTTCCCAATTTAAGATTATATTACATGGGTTGTATGTTTAGAAAAGAACGTCCCCAGTTGGGTAGATTCAGACAATTTACACAATTAGGACTTGAATTCATAAATAGTAGCGAAAATAGTTCCTCCGATAATGTCTTAGAAGATGATGCAGAAGTAATAGAAAGTGCATATGAATATTTGAAAAATATCGGATTTAATAGCAACCATGACAATAAAATGGATGATGATTTTGAAATAAAAATAAATTGTGTTGGGAGTGTCAAACAAAGAAAAGAATTTAATAGTAATTTACATAAATTTTTGAAAGGTAGTAGATACGATAGATTGTCAAATACTAGTAAAAAAAGGGTTGATACAGGCGAATGTGTTAGAATATTAGATGATATGAATAATGAAGATTTAAATATATTGATTAATGAAAGTGGACCTATGTTAAATGAATACATCGGTAATAAAGAAAAAGAAGAATTTAATATATTACGCGATAGATTAAATGAGTTTGATGTCCCATATAAAATCGATAATATGTTGATACGTGGATTGGATTATTACTGTGGTAATGCATTTGAAATACATGCAGATTTAATAAATGAACATACGAATGAACGAAGAAGGAAAGCTATATGTGCAGGTGGTAGATATGAAAACGTATGTGGTGATGTGAATGGTGTTGGATTTGCCATAGGTTTAGAAAGAGTTGAATCTGCATTATTAGCTATGGAATCAAATTTGGATGGTGACGGTGACGGTGACGGTGATGGGATTGTTATTGTGGTTTCTTTGGTTGATGGAGACGAGTTTGATGAAGATGTGAAACGTTTGGGCAGAGATGTGATTAGGAAGATGAGAAGGCAGGGAGTGGTTTGTGTTGGTAGGGTTGAAAGAAATGGTCGTCGTGTTGGTAAAATTGTGAAACGAGCTGGGGAGGTGGACAATTGTGAAGCTGTCATGTTGGTTGGGAGCAAGGAAGTTGAAGAAAATGTCGTGACTGTTAAAGTCATGGGTGATGATGGGAAGATATGGGAACCGACTGCGGTTAGGGTTGATGATGTGACGACATTTTTAAAAGACTCACGAAGAAGGAAGCACTCTCCGAAAGTGGGAAAAGATTAAAGAATGATTATCATATTTATTTGAGATTTTGTGGAGCGCAGGCGCAGTAGTAGTTTCCATTGTTGTCTTGCCAAGGCAAAAAAAAAGAAACAAAAAAATATAGTGCGAATGTATATGTAAAAAGGGAGGGAGTGTGTGGGAAATGTTACTTTTTACTATTTTTCTTAGATACCATGAACCTTGATCATCTTCTTACTGGCGATTTCCTCTTCAGCAAGGAATTTTTTAACATTCTCACGCTGATCCCCTTGCAATTGAATGACTTTGCCCAACTCTTTGTTATCAACAACACAGCCGTTACAACAAAATTCTTTCTTAAACGCTTTTGTCAACTTGTTCAAATCCAGTTTATCATCTAATCCTTGAATGGTAGTTAATGATTTACGTCCGTTACGTTGTTGTAGACGAATGTGTACAATACCTTTGGTTACCACTTCGTCGTCACCGGCTGCATCGGCAAATGGGTCAAACGGCGCTGCGACCCCACCAGTTGCGTTAAGTTCCTCGCTCATTCACTTACAAACGGGTTGCTTCAAAAAGTTCGAAAAGAAAGGGAAAAGAAAGGGAAAAGAAAGGTTTCGCTTTTGGCTGTTTGGATTGAGAGATGGGGTGGTTGGGGCGCGGGGGGGTGAAAACGGGGTAGCGACGTAGAAATGATAATGAAATTGAAGTTTATAAAAACAAATTTCCACAAAACAAAACATGAAAGAATACTTTTCACCATTACGAGTCCACCCGTTTCAAAATTACAGGGCCATTATCTTTCATGGTCTGAGTAAATCCAGTTTTCACACGTGTAAATATGTAAATAGTTTATTTTAATTTACTAATAGTTTACACCATCGCTTTCATGACATGTAACAATGTCATTGTTATCCAATGCTAATTACACGTTTTCAAAAATGCACCACCTTGCATTTCACACCAACGGTGCAAAAATAAACTTCCTTAAAATAGAAGTATATTTTGTACAGTTGGTGTGAAATGCAAGTCAGGTATTTTTTTTTAAAAAACATGTTTTTTTTCTTAAACTGACTTTTTTAAAAAAAAAGTCAGGGGTTTTTAAAAAAACACCTGACTTGCATTTCACACAATTAAATTGTGAAAATATTTTTTTTAAAAAAAAACATTTTCGTTCGAAATCAGGTGTTCAAAATTTTCAAATCAAATCAAATTTTTATGGGTGCCTCAATGGAAGACCACAACCAACAACTGTCAGTACAGTACTACATTTTTTTGAACTGCACAACTGGCACCGATCACTGTACATTTAGAGCCCTGTCTTCGTCTAGGATGGCAACGGTAGCTGCATAGTCTCCTCCCCGATCACCCTGGTGGAGCCCCCAATTCCTTTCAGCCATTCTCTAGGTGGATGTATTGGAATTACTCTCCAAAACTGCCTCCCATATGCCTGGAATTGGAATTGCTGCTAACTCATTACGGATATTCTGTTTACTGCCATGTATATCGTCACTCTTTTAAATTGACGTTCTTTTTTTATCCCTGAGCTGGCTACTCATTGTAAATAGGGCTCACGTCAAGTCATTATACTACGTCCTGCCGTAAAGGTAAGGGTTGTTTGATGACGGTATTTCAACTGCAATTGCATTATCCTTTATCATATAAGAAATGCCGGTATCGTCGTCCTAGGCAATATTTTCAACCCACCTGACATCGTCGTCCCTTTCCAACTCGGTTAAATCAGATTTAGTGTCCACCAAAATTAAAATGAATTCCAACTATTATGCTGTAAGCATAGGCTCTGGATGACTTGAGCTTGTTTATGGCTACGATTACTTCCTCATTATTATGTAGGGTGTCCGATATGTGGTACTAACAACAGACGAAGAAGAATTTCATGCAAGGCATCCCTGCTGGGCTAAGGCGACTCGCCTTGGTATTTACGGGTCCACGGTATTTCTTGTTATTAATTCATGGTGTTTTGGTCGCCCGGCGTGCGTATCCTACATAGCGCTTACCAAGCGAATAGTTTACTTCATATTATCTCCCATAGATTATTCAGGCAGAATTGCTTCTCGCTGCCCGTGGTTTATCACTAAACGGATTTGAAATTATGTTCACTGCCTTTTGGCTAGTCCTTGGAATTCTATTGCACAATGATGTTTGCATGGAGGGTTTGTTATAGCCGTTAGTAATTGCCCCCCCCGAAATTAATTGGTCTTTGTGATAGGTTAAGTCCAGCTGGCTCTGAAAAGCTATCAGCTTCGCTAAAAATTCAGGAATACTGTCACCTCGGATTCATGGGGTCTTCGGTCATGGTATCAGTAACTGTCATGGAATTCCATTTGGTCAAGATGCATGACTCATTATCATCAGTATTGTACCATTGTAGAAGCATTTTCATGTTTTTCTCGAAATAACCACATCCTTGTACAATGTTAGCGTAATAGTTCAAGGCATCGCCTGTGAGAATGAATGAAACCGATTTAACTTTTCATCAGCTGTAATATCGTACATCGTGGAAATTTTGTTATATATATATATATATATATATATATATATATATTTATACAGTTATACAACTGTTACTAAAAAATACCAAACAACGTTGGATTCCCAATAAATTCCGCCATCAATCCGTATATGCCTAAATCTCTCTTCTCGTGTGAATAATTGTGGAAGAGAAGTAAAAGGGAGTCGAAGTAGATAGAAGATGGCGGGTAAGTGTGAGAATATAAATAGAATAATAGACAGTGAACCAGAGCTGCTGTACAACTACAGGTAGAAAACTTACACAGAACAGAAATGAACAGGCTGTTATTAAAATGAACCGGCTGTTCTTTTCGGATGGTTATTTATTGGTAGTTGGCTACTCTTCAACTGAGAAGGAATCAGTCTCAGTGAGCATTTAAGTATGCAAAAAGGATAGGATAAAGACGACACGCAAATTAATTGCACTGCAATGCATTTGCGTGCAAGTCATACAATGATTCATACTAAAGGTTCAATACTATTAAATTATAGTATTAATATACATGGTAGAAAGTACTATGTGTAAATATATTGACAATAACAGTTCAGAGTGACGTAATAACACAAATATGAATGGTAACCATGTAAAGACTTCTGATGACTAAGTCGAACTTCCAAAAAATCGTGAATTAAATAATCTTGACATTGGTGGCTAACAAATCACGAATTAAGGCACTTAGCTAGAAAATGATGATTAAACTTGGCAAAGCGTTGCTGGATGAAAAATCATGAATTAATTCTAAGACACGAAATATATAGTGACCGAATGATCCAAACAAATTAATTTACATCTGAAGACATTATCATAGTTTCCATATTAATTCCCTTCAGGTTGGAATTTTATCCTAGCGAGCGGTAATTAAGGCGCAGATTGAGTGGTAGGTCGAATTTCGACGTGCAGATAGAGAAGTATACAGGTCGTTAGAATAAACTATGATTATTAGAAGGATAGGAATTGATAGTAGAGTGGCCAATGAAGTATTAAGAGTTTTCTCTTCATCAATAGCCTCTGATACCGCAAGAATCTTGGCAGCCTCAATGGAACGCACGGATCGTTTGGATTTTTGCGACATACAGGAGAGCACATGAAAAAAAGAACTAATTTTCAGAGGACCTAATAGTAGACCGGAAATGTAGCATAGCTGACTATGATCACATACACGGACAGAATCGGCAAAAACAGCAACGGTAACTGAGTTCTTACCATTTATAGGCCTGGGATATGAAATGGATGTTCCTAGTTTCTTGAGTGCTCGAAGTGCATTGGACTGAAGTGAAAGTACCGACACAGTTGCAGAGGGAAGGTCTTATTGAAGATGGCTCGCATAGAAGGAACAGAATAGAGATGCTGATATTCCAAGCAATCCAAGGGAAGAGTTAAGAAACATGAAAGAGGATGTCTCGACAGAGTTAAAAGTTTCGAGTGTCTCTCAACGACGAGGAAGTGCGATTGGATAGGATTCTGGTGCTGACAGTTTGTCATCCGCACCAATATTACATGAAAAGTAATCTTATTGATTGACGTTCATACCATAGAAACGAAGATGTCCTGGTACATGTGATACTGTACCCAACTAGAACTTCAAATTGAATCCAGTGTTAAACTCACAAATGCTTTGCACGTCAACTAAAGAATGATAAGATGATATCAAGGATATCACATACATACTACTACATAAAACCTTAAGCCCTGATACCTACAGGAAAAAGCTTTTATACGATGCCACGAGTAAACGCACGATGGATTGGAAACAACGGAATGGAGGAACTGAACACTGTAGAGAAAAACTACACGTGTTGATATTGAACCGACGTCGAGGGGACGAAACTAAAGATAGTATAAAGGCCAATTTGTTTGGTGGATGGAGATGGGGGAAAAAGGGGGACACACATGAAATAATAAAAACTCCAACTTAAAGTTTAAAGAATAAACTTGTCTGTTCCTCTTCATAGGGAAACTCCGACAACGACGTCACAAGGTACGAGCCGGGAAAAACCCCAGGAACGACACAAATTACCGGGAGCCAGCGCGAGCCGCGGCGACCTGTAATTCAACTGCGAAAACAGAGTTGGGGAAAACGATTCTCCACGTCAAGTAGGATCAAAGTTTACGAATCCGTAATCAGGCTACTCAGGTAGACGAAGGACGACAGGCTATCAGTGTCACCAATAGTGACAGGAATCCATAAAAGGGGAATCCCTTCCAACAGATAGACACACAAGGGAAAAGCGCAGAACCAAACGGAACATATAGTGTGGATACGGGACAAACGGCAGGGGTTGGATTGAGGAAATATACGCCAGCATTACTAAACAAGGTGAGGGGTGATCGAGCATAACCACGTATTCTATTGGCTAATTGCGGAGAACCCGTAGAAATAGGAAATAGGACATAAACACGTATCCTATTGGCTAATTCAATTAAGGAATAGAATTAGGAAATACGGAAGTAGGAACAGAAGAGAACTAATAGGAAAGAGGGTCGGGAAGGTGGGGAAATAATAATTTACCTTTTTGTCTTTTGCTTTTCAGTGGCTGCTTACAGTATTTCTACGCTGGGCAAGAAAAGCCCCCGCATCGGGGGACTTTCCCCGCCCAAGTTCCGT
>JAULBU010053649.1:0-12463 GCA_032358235.1 Odonthalia washingtoniensis | reverse complement strand
CAGTTTGCGAATGTATGCCCGGGATGTACCCGTAGGAAAAAAGAACACTTGGACGTGACGTGGTTGTCCTTTTCATAGCAAATACGGCAGTATGGTCCTTTGTCCATCAAGGATGAGTCGGTGAAGTTGTCCTGAATCATAATTGCTGTGAAAACTTCAGAGAGCGTCGCTTCGTCAGGTTCCGTAACGGTAATAGATGGACTTGTGTGCAACGTATAGTCGTTAGTGTTCCCGAACGAACCGGAGTTGGAAGTATGGAGTTATCCGGAAACACACGTGCGAGTCAGTGCGATTGACGGGAAAATGCATGGACGTCGGCCCGTGTGTGTTCCGAACGTTATTATCTCGTGGCTTGTCGAAGATTATCGTGGATGCCCTCTAGGAATATCGAGATCATGCGTTCCGGGGTGAAGACGTTACCGCAGTGGAATGACTTAAGTTGAAAATTTGCAGCGTAGTCAATTGCCGATTCGGTTTATCCTTGGCGGAAATATACAACCTCCGATTCGGCGGCAGCTAGGATGTCGTCTGAAGCGTAGGTCCGTAGTAAATAGTCTACTACCAAGGCGTAATTTGACAGATTAGACGTCCTGTCGGTTGTTTCATGTGCGACGGTTTACAAAAGGAGTTGTAAATTATCCCGTGCGGAGCCACGAAGGTAGCTTGGGAATAGCCACATGGCGGCCCCTTCGTGGACGCGTATCGAATCGCATGCCGCAAGGAATGGGTTGAGGAATGGTAGAATCCGTATCGGGTCAGTGCCATTGAAATGATGGCTCTTCGTCTGGCTCTCCATACGACGAGTGTGTGTGTACATGTTTTGTGTCACCTGGTCGTCGTATACAGGAGAGTGAAGAATTTGTCGATACGAATGGAAGTTGAGAGCGGTTCTAAAAGTTGTGCTTACCGGGCGGATGATGTCGATCTTGGAGACATTGATGTCAACAGCTTCATCCCGGTAGTGGTAGTAGTTCGACGACTGTACAACGCGGATGATGGTGGAAGACTGCCCCTGTGAATCGGACAATCAGTAAGACGGAATTGGATTCGTCGAATTCGCTGGACGGCTCCCATATGCGGGCTGTGCATCGGCAGTATACGTTTGGCGGGGTGGTACGTGTTGTGCTGGGGCTGCTGACCGTATTGGTCCCGTTGTTTTCTTGCTCAATTTTCGTGATTCGGTAATTACTGTGTCTTGTATAAAGCCGACGATCTTCGTAAAGACCGGGGGATTTTGGGCAATGGTGTCGCATACGCGATTCTGTAACGCCATCAGTAAAATCCGTATCCGTGATGAGTGTTGTCTTAACATCTGATAACGCGTCGCGGATAGTCCTATTTTCACGGCGCGAGTAGTCCAGATCCTTGGACAGTTGGATGATCATAGCCTTCATGGGCCCTATGGCGGCTCGTATGGAGCACGTGATCGGGTATTCGGAACGGCGTGAGAAAGTGGCCGTCAATTCGTTGAAGGTTATAGTCGCCTCCATAATAATCATGGTGTCCAGTTTCGTACGGCTGCAGTTTTTGGTGTTGACCGGAGGGGATCTATTGTGCACAGGTTACGGTCGGAGGTCAGAGTCCATATCGTCCATGTCGATTAATGCTGGCCGTAAAAATTCTGAGGCATACTCCCGGCGTTGAGGGAATGGAGGACCATAAACAGAGAGCAGTTGTGAAAATTCTGCTAACGGTTCCTGCTTAGTACTTCCTTGAGGCAAGCGTAAGTTGGAAGTTTCTTGTCCAGATGTTGTAAATGGCACGATGACGCGGGGCCGGGCGGTATTTCGTTGTTACGACTGAGTTCGTTCTAGGTTCAGTGATGTGATACGAGCAGGTTGGGTGTCCACATTTGTCTGATCCGGAATCGGTGATAGAAGATCAAATGCTGAGGAAAATACATCGTTATCGGAGGATGACTGCGCTGCGCAAAGTTCGTAATCCGTTACGGTTTGCTGCAGTGGTTGGGCGCTGCCAGTCCTGGAAGCTATCGAGGCAACGGCATATGACAAGCGAAGGGAGACATATCCAGGGGATGAGCCGATTGGTGTTGGTGGGGCACCCAAAGCGGTTGACGAACCAACGTGTTGTTGATGAGGGGACTTTTGTGCGATGAAAATGCACAGGATGCTGTCGGGGTTCGATGTAATGAAGGTCGCGTTAAGCGGCCACGTTGTAGGTCCGATGAAGTGGAGTGGTTATACATAAAGGGCTGATGTATCGCGAGTCAATTGAAGCCGTAAACAGAGTATAGTGCTGAACTTGATCGGAATGGATCTCGGTTGATATTGAAAATTTCAACGGAGATCGTCGGTCGAAGCGGTTTCGGGTGCGTCAGTCTGTTGCTGGGAGACCAGTGAAAGAAGACCGGTGAAAGGAGACCAGTGAAAGGTGGTCTGAGACAGCGAGAACAGCGAAAAGGGGGTGAGACGTGTCTTTATTGGTAGAGGGCGTGAAGCCGTTTCGGTGAAGGTCTTATCTGCGAAGCTACCTTCAAATGGTTCAGTGTGTCCGGGCATGTCTTGGGAATGCTTGTTGTAGATATCACCGGCGCGTGTTCGGACGGAGATGAGAGAGTGTGTAACACGTGTCGACGTGTGCAGCTGTGTTGGAACAGATGCAATATGTATCGCGTGATACACTACAGAATCTCAATGGTGATTGTATGAGTAAATGACGTGTTTAGCGTCAGTTGTTCTTATAGCGAGCAGAGCGCGTTAGACACAACAGCTAAGCAGACAAAGCTGGACACGCTGCCAAGCGTGTCACACAGACCTTCCATCGCGACCGCCGTCCGTCGACGTCTACAACAGACATCTCTAGAAACTGCAGGACACGATATACGAGAAGAGTGCAGCAGACACACGACACACGTTCACTCTTCGAAATGAACGGTCTCAAAACGTCTCTAGTAAATACATGTACTTCTTCCCGTTCCTCTGCTCAGGAGGTCTCACACTACCTTTCACTGGTCTCACAGCCTAGAATAGAACTTTGGACAACATGAATTACGGTCATGCGCTCTGCCAACTGGTCAAAAATAAATCTGAAAAAATCCTAAATTTTACATAGAATGTGAGCGATTTTTTGTACGTATTTTCTAATCTACCGTTATAGGATTCGGTTCCAGTACGGAGGTCACTTTCCTAATTTCTGAGGAAGCTTTTGGGACAGCAACTCATTACGTCGAAGACGGGAAATGGTTTGTACGATATACAGAGACTTTTATGAGAAGTCCATTAAAAAAATGGGTATTGGGTATTGGGAATCTGTTGTTAGGGCGTGAGTTCGAATTTCTGAGTTTTAAACTCAACGCCTGGCACCGACGAATAAAGGATTTTTTGAATAGTGTTTTAAATGGAATTTTTTCTGTACGGCGTTGAATTTTCCGTTGAGCCTTTACAGAAAACTCAACATTGAACTCAACAAACTGATTTGTACGCATTGAAATAATTAATCGAAAATCAACTATAAAATTTCTGACCAATGAGAAAACTGCGATGCAGACGGGGATCCTATGAGACGGGTTCTATTGACAATAGTTTTGAAAAATGATGTGAAACATGTATACAAATTGTACAGTAGAACCGAACCTCAACCTAGTGTTGTAGGAAGATGTAATATTACAGATCCATCCCGACGGAATGGATGGCGATGGGAAGGGTATGTCATCCGATGATGTGTGATGACATGTTTCAAAAATCTGTACTGCCATTTCTAGTGATGGAATAAAAACAGTGCCGATTCTGTCTGTCATTATATCCTCCACGTTCCTCTCGTCAGCGACAAAACGATCTGAGATGTTCCGCGGCTTCTCGACGTGCTTTCATCCCCTAGCTGACATTGGAAAAAAGAGACAAGAACAGCGGCGAGAAAATTGTTGCAGGTGGAGGGGGGGCATGAAATTGTCATCGAAATAACTTCAATACCACACCAGAATCCTCACCGTTAACCGATCACTACATTTTTTCACAGTGATCTGTAAAAAGTGAGTACCACTGCCACCATCTACATTCTGATAAGCAGAAGGTATTGTTGCACTACTTATCTCGTCCGACGAACACATGCCGAACGTAACAACGCCGTGATTTTCTATGGACTGTGAGGACGTTCATCAGAGTGATTTTGTTGTTGATCGCGGGTCTACAAACGAAAATGGACGTCGTAGGGAACCGAGTGAAACGTCCGTTTTCGATATCATGGACAGAATGAAAGGACGAAAAGCAAAATCTGGACGTGGGAATTGTAGTAAACCAAGTGAAACATCCGTTTTTGAGTTCATGACTAGAAGGATTGAACGGAAAGAAAACGAGGATTTGATTCATAATTCTCCTTACGGTGAAGGTGACGCAGAAATGGAGGGATTAATGGACAATTCGTCTAAAGGGACTGCAATGGAAGAAGGAGAAAGCGTGAATTACGCATTGACACAAAGAGGAAAAGTGTCTGGAGATAGCAGAATCGATGTGTTACATCATCTCCTCAATCCACCTTGTGACGATGTAATGACACCACGTGAAGAAGGAAATGGGGAGGAGTGTTCGGAGAATATGCAAGAATATGTATATAGTGTCTATATGGGAAAGAAAGATGTGAAACGGAGGAGAGGAGAACAACGAAATCTGTAAAAGTACCAGTGGCTCGTGCTAGTAATTTTAGAAAGGACGACGGTATTATTGGAACCTCATGCACGAGCAGATCAAATCAGGATATACTAGATTGTGATGGCCGCAATGACGACGTAGGAGAAGATACAAACATGAAACTCACTGGACCGAAATATGCTGTGAGAAGAAGTGCGGATGGGGAACATCCAAGAACCGCGAAGCGCATGATACTTTGTGATACTGATGAAGACTGAAATAACAGTTGCTGGGGACTGCACGAAGACAGTGTTAGATAGTTATAGGAATGGAGGTGGACTTACCGGTAATGTGTACGGAGCTGAAATATATGGAACAATTAATGGTAATAATAATAAAAAAGATGAATAATACGAGAGAAATAGCAAGAAAACTGTTGGAAGTTCACGTGGATCGAGGACAAAAAACCAAAGAAAAGCAATGAGGAAAAAAGAAGTGGCCCCCAATGGAGCGTCACGGAGTTCCTGAACCACGCCAAAGCGAAGGTGTCACAGACTCGATAACTGGTTCAAAGAGAAGAATCACTCCGGAATGGTATTGAAAAACGCTGTTCCAAGCAGTATCGTAAGACCAGAATGAAGGAGTCTATGAGAAGAAAATGGCCCACAGTCAGTAGGGACTGTCAGTTGTGGAATGCATGCTACAAGAAATTCCTGGGCATGAAAGGAACAGGAAATGACCAACTGAATGCATTATACAAACTGACAAATGCCATTTACCAGAGTAGTAGGAGACGAGACAGGGATACGAATCCAGGCATTGGAATAACCTTTAAATACGTTATAGTAGCAGAATATTTGGCTACCATTCCAAAATTTGGGGATGTGGATGGAAATGGGGGTGGATATTGAGCGGAAAAGAACATACGAAACCAATGTAGGAAACACCGAAAGCGTCTAGAACGTGGAAACAGATTAAATAATTACTATACCCCCATCGCAACATGGTCGAGATAGAGATGGGGCCGCTTGGGGCAATGCGAAATAAATTGGATGGACTTGATAGTCCGGATAGTACCGTTGGTCCTGTTCTCGATAGATTTCTTCACAGCGGAGATGGGAATTCGCGATCTCAATTGGACGCAGTTCGGCGCAATTTCAGAAATGTGGACGATGGTGGGGTAGAGGGAGCCGGAGGACGGCGAGAGTAGAGACAAATCGGTATTAAGTCAATCAAACATAGGGAGAGGAAAAAGATTGCCGACAGTACAAACTCTAAATCTATTGATGCAATAGAAAGTGCGATGGACGAAAGAAAAAGAATATTGCGAGACGTAAGCAAGGAACAGTGAAGTGCAGGCAAGGAATTGATGAAAATGGAAATGATACTAATAAAAATAAAAATATCATATTATTGTTCAGCTAGACCTGGAAATGATAATAATAATAATAATAATAATAATAGTATCATATTATTATTCAGATAGACCTGAAGAAATTCAATTGTATCGTGGCGATGATGTCATTTACGATGCTGGTATTCGGCCGGCACTTATTAAAATCGATGTGTGGGGTGCTGAGCCTTTGGTGATGAACGATTTTGAAAAAATGTTATCAGAACAACTTGATTTAGTCCTCATGGAAAAACATGATTGAAGTGTTATGCCACAATATGACCTTCAACCGTGTGCACCCACTCAATTTATGATCGATCATGAATTTAGAACCTATTGTGTGCCAAAAATCTTAGTGTGTCACGGTGTTTTCTATGCGAAGAATGATTCAACAATTAATACTGCTCTCGTTGTCGCCACAAATAACAAACCAAACTGCTCGTCGTCCTGTCTGTGTCCCGAAGGACCTGGTTTATAAAGATGTAGATGTCGGTGTTCTATTGAGGGGACAATCCTTCACTTCGACCGCCAACCTCACCATGTCCATCAAAATTGACATTTATTTATCATCACCTCGTAATGCAACAATACACAGATATATATATTATATTACATTACTACATAATGTCTTTTATAGATATTTGTATATAGAGACAACATAAAAACAACACAAAAACACCAATGCATAATCATTTTTAATATATATGTGAAAAGAGGCAACATATTAACAATACAAACATACTATGGTGGTTTCCTTCCTCACATCGGCACACATGAATGCGAATGCTGCTCGTCATGTTTTCATATATGATGTCGAATCGGTAATGTCAATACATTTAGTCTAAGTAATCAGTATATTTAAAAGGTGCCGTTGACGGTACATCACTTGGCAAAAAAGGAGGTACAGATAATAAAGTATTATCTATTCTTGGACGGGAATGAGCGTACATCAATTCATTGACAAATAAGTCATGAGACACCATAACTCCAAGAAGGCCGAACGATCCAATAATGGCTTTCAATTGTGTTGGATATTCAATAACCTGCGAATATCCATTACAGTTTACGATCTCCATTCTGACACAAAGATCACTGACAGTTTTGTGGGTTAAGCCCGCACCATGACATCTAACTTGTGTCCATATAGAAGATGTAATAGATACTATTATTTGAAAAGAACGAAGCATTCAATTCAAATTCCATTTGCCAGCAACATCTGAAAGTGCCCATTGCCGAAAGTGTTCACTTGTTGTCGCGCCTCCGAGACGAACTCCTTAAGATCAGGTCCCGTTAATGCAAATACTATGTTCATCTGGAGTGTAGGGTCGGATAAAGAAAAGGGTGGATTTGGTGGGAAAAAATATGAGTAAAAACAAGTGCGCCGTTCATTGCTTGTCGAACAAAAACAATTACGATTAATACCTTTACAACTTAAATTACGAAAAGGTGTCATGCGTACCATGCATCGCACATTGTATCGGCCAGTTGTGTCGGACTTGGGTACAAAACAAATAATGAAAATGCGGCGTGAACTCGTGATTGGAAAACATCAGCAGCGTCTTCTACTCGCGTAGCGCATAGTGCGGATGCTGCTTCGTGAACTGAAATTTTGTATCGTATGCAAGAAGAAAAGAGAAGAGTGGCCAGAAGAACACGCATGTTACAATCTTTGACTACTCACGGAGCGGAATGAAAAGCATTTGTACAACAAAGTGCTATTTTTCGAAAGAGATTAATGAAATATTTAGAACGATACTTCCGTGATCGATCAAGAGAGAAGGAGCGACGGAAAAAGAAAGAACAAGGAACTGTCGCAAAGTGATGAGGATGACCTAAGTTTGTTAAAAAGGAGACGGAATGACTACTATACGATTACACATACGATTTATGAATTTTCTAATGTCACTTCAGAAACATATGCGCTGATAGAGATGCACAAGCACTATGGGAAACTGCGGAGAAACATCGGAACGCTATTTTAAATGCGCGCAAGAATGAAGGTGCGTGATAGATGTAAACGGTAGATAGATCATGTGAGGTACCGTGTTTTTGTCGTCGACGTCAGCGACGCCTCGCCTTGTTCATCATCAGCACCATCACCATCCGGTGCAGTTTCCCACGCACCGACACCACATAGATATTTATTCTTATCATCCAGAGAAACAAGTGAACGAATTAAATATTTGACAAACGTTACAGATGATTTGGTGAAAGAACTTCAAGTCAAAGTGAAAAATCTATAATCACCTCGTCATGTATAAACACACAGATTTTTATATATATTTTTTATATAATACACCAATACATAATGTATTATATATATTTGTATATAGAGACAGCATAAAAACAACACAAACACACTACAAAATAACCGTTATACAGTATATATATGAAAAGAGGCAACATAACAACAACACAAACACACTATGATGGTTCGCTTCCTCAAATCGGAGTACAAATTACACGATCCCATCAATCAAGTTTAAGCCGCTTTCGACAACCAACCTCACACCGATCCTGTGAGTTACCGACAGCAAGAAACAACTCTTGCGAATGGAGCAGATGAACAATTAAGATATTCAATTTTAACTCCACTTCTTTTTCAGTTCTTTAATATCATTCGATGCAATGGCAGCTTACTGATATTTATATAACTTTGTAAAGAAACGTAAAAAACAATTTTTATTTGTCGATAAACAGGCATGTTTCTTCATTTTAAACATACACTTATATTCATTTTAACAGAATGAAAAATTGTAAGTCAGGTCCATCCATTGAGACTGCAATTGTAATTTATCAGATCTTTCTGAAGACGGAAGTGCTGATCGTGGTCAGTAAAATGAAAATCACGTAAAAGGTACCTTTCTTCCTCTTCCTCTATTTCTATCAACGATTGGTTTGCGTTTCGCTGAATATTAATCCGGTTTCTTCGGCTGATTGCACCATGCGTTCCCATTCCTTCCTCATTATCACATCAATGTCATAATAACTTGTAAAATCAAAATCAGATGCATTATAATGTTGCATACGAACTAGAATGTTATACAATGTAGCGCAGGTATCAAAAATCCTAAGAGTTTCATGTAGATCCCACCTCCTGTTTTCCGTGCGAATGATCTCGAAACGTGATTGTAGGATGCCAAACAACCGTTTGACATCCTCATTGATGTCATCTCACTGATTCTTGTTGGAACGAATACTGTTTTTCGAAACTGTTAGTTGAACTAGCCATAGGAAGCACAAATATCGGCCATTGCGGGTATATTCCATCCCCAAGAAAGTAGAGTAGATTATGAGACGGTTCGTCATCTGCAATAGTATAACCTTCGCTGACGGCAATAGAGAATTCTTCAGAAAGCATGCCATTGAACAAAGGCGACCTGGCCAGTACATTTAAATCGTTGATGGTTACTGGTCCCCTCACGAACCACGAACAACAGAATAAACAGTGGTAGAACCATCCCTCACACTGACCAGTCATCAATTTAGATACCTGACTGTTCGGATATTGCCCATTTTCTATTCCAGGACAGTTTTTCCAGGAATAGTGCATGCAGTACACCGCCCCTATACACCCCGGAAACCCAATATCTGAATAATTTTCCTCAATAGACAGTAGTTCCTCCGCAGTTGGAAATCTGTTACAAAATTTTCTTCCATACAATTACAGAACGTCTATACAGAATTGTCTAAAATACAGCCTGACAGTTTCCTCAGAAATCAACACGGCATCGTCGAGACTGTCTGTAGACGATCCAGTACTGAAGATCCGCAGTCATGACAATACATTTAAGTCAGTTGGGATGCATTTGAAACCTATTCCATTCACTCGTTGCCTCCAGAAGTCATGTCGTTGCCTGGACAGATCCTTTTTTATACGAAAGTACATCGTCTTCCGAATTGAAAATCTTCTTTCAAAAAGGTATTCTGGGATAATAGAATTTATATCGACGTATGCCTTTATCCACGTAGGTACTCCTCGTAGAAAGTTTTTAGACCCTCAGACCCTTCCCTCTTAGACGTCATTAGTCGGCAGATCCAATAATTCTATTTCATTGCCATACACATGCGCTTGCACCGCATGCAAAGTAGATTGCAACTGTTGGAATACCATCAACATAAATTTCATTTCTTCTGTACATCACTTTATTCTTTTCATGACAGATCGGAACACTCTCTCCGCTCTGTCATCCATTCTCCGAAGAATTTCCGACGTCTGCAACCATCCTTCCGGTTGTGATGCGATCTGAAATTGCTTAAAAATATCACCGTCCTGCGAGTGCCATCTCTTGCCGCTGCGTGCCGTGGTGAATCATGGCGGGGAATGTTTCCTTATTTTAAATACACGTGTAAATTGACTTCAATCATTCCTTCGATTAAAAATGTAGCGAAGTTTTAATTCTACCACATGTAGTTATATGCATTTCTCCAATCCCAGTATCACGAAAATTTTGTGATAACTAACTTTTCAAAGCAATATCGTTTTTGCACATACTTCAAAAACATAGGTTCACGAACTACATTCCCTTCCATGTGTTTTCATGGAATGTCATAACTTACCTACAGACAATTATTTCTAGTCTGTCGCTCCCATAGATACAGGTTACTGCTACATATTCAACATGAAATACACTGCGCAAGTAAAATCATACGATAATATTGAAACATGCCATTTCATGTTACATTGCTCTATTCATACTTCCCGCATCAACATATTTCTCATAAATGTGATTTTTCAATTCTCTTTCTATATTTTGCTGTTCATACTAATACACCAGTCTCCCGTTCGACTCTTTCCCTCTAACACCCCTCCACCACCCGTTTCCATGCAGGCTCTGCCATCACCATCTTCCTCCTCCTTTACTCCAAGCCCCTTTTCATTTCTTGCACCTTCTCCCTTTCGAAAATCATACTCAACTGTAGATGTAGATGAAGATCCCCCGCTTCCTTTCATGTAATATATGCAGACCATCAAGTTGTGCTGCACAACAACAGCTTCCTATATATTTCCAGTGTCACTGCCATTTCTGGAAAGATTCGTTGTATCCAGAATTTTATACTACCTGCGCAACGTATTGAAGAAAATATCAACATTTTTCGGACAGGTGAAAGTACATTTTTATAACATATATCCTCTACGGTTGCATACACACACCTGGACTCTATAAATGTAGGCCATTGTGGATACTGTCCATCCACGTAGAAGTAAAGTAAATGGCGTTTTCTTCAGAAGGGCTTTATCACGTACCCTGTTTTATGAAATAAATCAACTGTTCCACTGAATACATCTTTCAGATCAGGTGAACGACTGAGTGCGTTTCCTTCGCCAGATGTAGCTATTTCAATTCTTGACCATGCCCAGCAGAATTGTCCATGTACACCCACAATTCTACAGCGTAGCTGTAATCCTTGTTGGTTTCACCTTTGGTAAAATCAATATTATGTCTATGAAACATGCTCCTAGACCGTATTAAGACACTTTACAGAAATCCCGCACAGCCAGGAAAACCGTTTTCATTAAACTTTCCCTCAATTGCTGTCTGATCTATTTGTGATGGCTTCATGTTGAAGAAGGCCATTCCATAGCGATTGAAAATAAATTCACTGAATTAAGCAACCAGTTGTCGAACTTCTATTGTCGAAAGTATATATCTACCGTTCTTCAGTATTTCATACTTGCCCGTTCCAGACAAGAGAGAAGAATCAATATTTTTGATTCTGTTGGTACAACCGTTTTACTCGATGACCCAGCAGTACTTGCCCAATTCTCCGGACGATAAGAAAGAAAATCTCGTCTGAATTTACTATATAAACCCTTTGAGATATTGAACATGTCCACGAATGTAGGTTCCTAACACAATTCCTGATACAAAATAAAAGTCTTCCCCATCCTCTCTGCTCCCCCACTTTTCCACTAAACAACGACATTATCGTCCGATTCCAGATCATCATTATCCGGATTACAACACATAATGGAAAGTATTTCGTGAAGCACATTCTCCTGTCGTTCCTGTATTTCTTGTTGTTTTTGTTGAAGCACAATTGCCTCAATAATTGATCTTGGCTGCTGCCTCGCACGATCCCTCTCCGAATTATTGTTTCAAAAACATAACCTTCAATCCGCTGGCTCTGCGACGTCTTGCTTCTGTCGCAACTTTTACTCATACAGCTGATTTGAAATTATAGCCGACGCTGCCGTCTGTTTCCAGAGAAAAAATCTTTTCTTGTATTCATCTCATTCCACATGATCCCCATCCGATGTTACGTTTCTCCTCCTTCCAATGGACCTACGACACGTTGGACATGTTACTAGTTTGCCCTGTCACATACAGCCCTGAACAGATTTTTCTGTTTGCATAGAATGCCCAATCCAAACTTGCAACACATGGCGAGGTAATCTGACTTGGGAATGTCAGCTGTCGATGTTAACGCATCGAGCCATTCCGTTCGTGCGAAAAACAGGAGTGGTGGATGACGATTGACGACA
>JAULBU010053638.1:0-12463 GCA_032358235.1 Odonthalia washingtoniensis | reverse complement strand
TATGGAAAGTTTCACGACTTGTGTTAGAACTGTCTGCAGGCTGCTTAGCCTTATGAAATGTTTCGTTCAAATTGGCTGATGCTGAATTAGCATGTGAAGACCTTCTTATAGGTGTTCCAGTCCTACGTCATCTTGGTATAGATTCGCGTACGTTACTGGAACAGAACCAATCGATGCTTGACGGAACCGATTGTGCAAATATCGAACAGACTTCTGTTTTGAATTCTTGCGGATCTCTTGGCCGTCTCATGATCGCCCATTTGAAGCGCATTCACGAAGAACACCAGATTGTCCATAACAACTAATCATCCGAAATGCCTCTACATCCTGATCGTCCACGATCAAATTACTTTGTTAATAAGTTGGACTCCGATCCGTTCCTAGATCCAAATCTAATAAAGTTCGACTATAAGCAGTACGACCATGCCGATAGTGTTTCTATTTCCGATATATTGAATCGAACAAAAGAAAAGGATTTCCAGATTCACATTCGTCCGCTAGTCAGGAGTTAACCACATAAGTTATGGGGACAAAATTTGGGCAGACCCTCACACTAGATGGAGTATCCACTGACAATTCGCCGCCTTGTCTCCATCCCAGCTCTTCCAACCACATTCCCTGATTTCGTCTGGCCCCCATTGCCTTCCATTCAGCACTCAAAAAGAGAACATGCTTCCTCTCGCCTGGAAAACATCGTCCTTCATGACGGTCTCTGGCGTCGCTCCGACTCGGAATGGATTTTCATTCCCAACGAGGATCACGATCTCCAACTCCGCCTCGCGATCAATGCTCGCACCGGGTCGACAGGTTATTGCGGATCAATGTCTGATGGGCCTACTAATTATAAAAATGAGATGATTTGTCTTCTCACCAAAGGCTTACGCACATCACACCATTTCACGTTGCTTTATTGTCCGTGGTTAAACGGAACAATAGAGCTATTGGGAAAGGAGCTACTACGTGTGGCCCGAGAATTCCTTTCGGAAATACAACTTCGACATGACTACTGGCCTTAACTTGTTCCTTTACTCCAAAGGGCACTGAACAATGCGACATCACCACAACGTAATAATGTTGCTCTCCAATCACGGCCTTCACCGGCCGCCCACCTTCTGCTTCTATTTCAATTTTTCTACGTTCCTTGGATTCGAAGCCGATAAAATTGACAGCAGCATAACGAGAAAAGACGTCAAATGTAGAAAAGCTTACCTCCTTCATGGACGAATTAAATCCAATGGTACAAAGTACCTTGGAAAACAGCGCGAACGCATGCGTGGTAAAAAACAACTCAATGACAAGAGTGAACCCCCGAAGTTCTCTGAAGGAGACTACTTTGTTATGGACCGTGAATAATTCTTTGAATCTGAGAAGTTGTTTCTTCTCTGGCGTGATCCGCGTTGAGTCATCAAATAACTCAACGATTACGTTTACCAAGCAGAAGACCTATATAACGAAACAATGGAGGAAGTCCACGGTACACGTCGAAAGTTTTATCCCGACGCATGTCTGGATGAAAATGTAATTTTGTCGCACGTACTTTCATCCGAGACAGGGATGTCGGTATCTCGCCTCCTCCGGCTAGTGAACGATGAAGGACAATTATTCGTCCAAGTACACTGGAAGGGAATTTCCGCTACGAATGGCACCCAATAACCCTTGAAAAGTGTTTACGAGGACTTCCCGCAGCTTATTCTCAAGCTGCTTCAACGAAAAAACACTCCTACCAAACTCCACGATAGAGCCCGCACTCGGCTCGGTCTTTAAAGAAGGGTAATGTACCAATCGCGTGAACCATATCAATGCAATGGTTCATAGTGTAAGACGAAAATATTTCTTTTGGTCTTTCAAAAATGGTATTATGAAAGAATGATGAACAGGTTGTTGTGCCCCAGTATTGTGACCTTGCTATCAATCCTGCAATTTAGGTCTCAAACCATTAGAGGACAATTTAGTAACATTGTGTAACACCTACACGTAAGATTAAGTACGGTCCATAATCCAGTAGGGATTGATTAGTGGTGTTCTGTTCTAGCCGCCGGCGCTTGATAACACCACTTTCACTTCCGAATAAAAAATAAAAAACGCTTTCCCCAAGCACCTTTTACGAAAAAGAAATCCTTTGAAATCTATGCCTTCACCTAAAAATAATACGTATGATAGGTTGGTTGGATGTATTCTTTGAATATAATCTTCTTTGCTTATAGTCTATTTACTGTATGATAATGTCGATCACGGTATGTGAAAAGGCTGCTTTCCTTTTCAATGCTGCTAGTTGCACGGTCAATACTCTTTCCTGCGAGTTGCAAATGATGAACTAGTTTTTAGTCCGTGACGCTGATAGTCACAAAAGAACTGACGTAATGTTTGACAATTAAACACACAGGCTTAGGAGTTCGTACGAAGATAAAAGAATCCTATTGTTTATTCAGTTCGATTCTGAGTTCTTATTTATGTTATCTTCAACAAGACGAAAGACTAAACATGCAATATTTATTACATGTTTAATAATTATTTTGGTTCTTCTTTTGAACATTACAATTTGATGTGAGTTGAACATGTGATAAATATTATGACTTTCTTAATAATTATTTCAGTTCTTATTTAGATATCTTTATTATCTAAACAACACTCAATAAATATTACTACTCATGTAACTATGTATTACATTTGATACATAACAGCCATGTAATAATTTTATCTACACTACACTATGAATATTACTGTTCCATAGTTTACATATCACCATAACAACAAATCACCTGCGGATTTGTTATAGGTGAGCATAACTCACTCAAGAAATCAGAAACAATTAGACAAAATTGAAAGCTTCTCTTCGTTTCTTACCTTCAAATTCAACCGACCTCTGTCAGCCATGCTACAGTTTCGTGATACAACAAATTAAGGAGCGTTGGGCAGCGTTGTCGGATATGAAAAAGCACAGATACTATCGAGTTCGGAATGGTTAAATGGAAATAAATCAAGTAAATTACCAAACCCTGGTAAGCGCTATTAATTTCAACTTGAATTGCAGGTCATAAGAGATGTAAACAATATGAGGGACAAAGATGGTCTCTGGTATGCAAGAGAATCTATGATTCGTTGTGGTCTGGCTCTGGATGTAAACGGTACTTTGAGAGTGGAACAACTCTTTCCCCATCTCCAGGAAATCATGCACAAATACATCAACCACTTAAACAGGGATCCAGTACCGAGACTAGAAAAAAATTAGTTTATTTTATTTTTAATTTTTGGGTTATTTTTTAAATGTTTTTGGGCAATTTTTTTATATTTAATTAAGCCTAGATTTTCACTTAATGCAATTTTTTCCATCAAAACCTAGGGTACGAAATTAGTCTCACTTAATCTAATTTGCTACTGAGGTTAATACCCCAGTGAGACTAATTGAATTAATTAATCGGTGTATTATTTAGAGGAACAATAACAATCGTCTCTGCTGTTACAATAAATACTGCACTACATTTATTATATTATTCAACGCCATACCCTATTTTAGTCTCAATGCTAGACATTTCTACAACAATGTTTTACCATCTTTCATTCTTTTCTTGCGAGATATTTTACATTTCGCATTGTGGATGAATCGAAAGATTATCCTATCTCTGGAATGCAAAGAGCACTTCCACTATCTCTTTTGTATTAACCTGAAAATCTCTCCAGAAATCTTGCTGGCTAGTTTTTACAAGAAATGCAAAGATATTTGAATTTAAAGACTGTGAAAAACTATTTTGCATTTCGATCGTTCTATACATTTTTTTATGAGAACGATTATGGTTCACGTCACACTTCTCAGATACCCTTGAGTATCGACTTTACGAATAAAGATTTCTGTTCATCCTGTACGAACGGTGCTCATTACATTGCTACTTTGTACGCACGTTTATAACAAATCCGCAGCGATTTGTTGGAGATAGATTTCGGTAGTAACGCCCAGCATTTTCGTAGGATGATTCGCAGAAGCGTGGTCCCCTTCTTTACTATGTGTTCCTCGGAATCAACAGAACTATATGAAATACTCAACCCGCCACCGAAGCGAGAAATTTTCCACGTGTACATGACATTTAGAGACATTCAAATAATTACAGTCGGAGTACTGTACTCCTGTACTTCTCCGTAAAATCAGAAGACTGAACGGTGACGTGAGACAACTAGAACATAGAAATGGGTGTGAGACGTGTATTTATTGAAACAGAGCGTGAAGCCGTTTTCGATGAAGGTCTGATCTGCTAAGCTGCCTTCGAATGGTTCAGCGTGTCCCGGCATGTCTCGGAGATGCATCTCGTAGGTATGACATGGGCGTGCTCGGACGGTGGTGAGAGATTGTGCAACACGTGGATACGTGTGCAGCTGGGTTGGCACAGGTGCACTCTGTATCGCTTGATACACTACAGAAAACTTGTTACTTTCTTTCTACAATAGTGGCCGAGTGCCAAAATATCTCTGAAGTGCAAAGTGGAGATAGCGGGTTCAAGTCTCGCCAGTGGCAGATATCTCGTCTATCCTCCTAAGTTTAAAATATTTATTAGCTTTAGAATGAAAGACACAGGATAAACAATTTAGCCACACGTGATACTTACGGTCAGGGAGGTTATGTTTTTGAAAGCGATAGGCGTCAGTGTTTGGTACAACGTTGCTCATTACATTGCTACTTTGATATTCAGACGATCGTTTCTCAGACCTAAAGTAACTTCAAAACACCTTTTCTCAACTTTTCATAGACTGAGCTCAATTTTAAAAGGGTCTGAAGTGTGATCTATGAAACAAGGACTGTAATTATATCATTCCTAACGTGTTTCACATAAGAAAAATAACTCTTGCGTTCAGCATGGAAAACTGGTGCTGTAAACTGGTGCTGTAAATATATCGACGATGGTACTATCTGGGATAATTAACGCCTTTCAGTCAACGTAATATACAATATACCCAATACCACAATATATATACTCAATACCACATTTTAATGGACAATTTATTGTCTATAACATGTCGAACTCTCTAATTTCATCATTTATAATTCAATATCAAAATCCTTCTGGTTTGTGAAAGATGGGGAGGTGCACCTCCCCATCAAATTTGTGTGTCCATTAATCATGATTGGTGGACACAGAAATTTTCAGCAAGATTGAAGAACAAGTTTTTGAGATATGAATACGTCAATGTTGATGAAAATCTCCACTCAAGAATCAGAAAAACAAGCTTATGGACAATAAATTAATAAAGTGTTCATTAAAATGTATGTTCTAACTACTTTTTGAACTATTTCTCCCCAATCCTAATTCGATGAACATGGCTGGCAAAAGCCTCCTTTTCCAAATCCCTCGTGCTCCTCGCCTCCAGGAGCCCCACCAGGCTCAAAAAGGCAGAATCCATGCATATGTTGAGAGCAAGATTCACCAACATGTACATCATGAGCGACTGAAAGAATTGGATTACCCACAACCACTAACACAAGACACGTTATCTTCTTCTGCCTGTGGTTGCTGTACTGATTGTAAAAGCGAGTGAATCGAACCAGGGAAGGATGATGAAGATGGTCAGTACCAAGTTCACTTCTTATACCCCTTTTAATTCGGGCTACATGTAGTAAAGAACCAGGTGAAAAAACTGATTTAATTGCTGTTTAAATTTCCTCTTCTTCGAGATGATTTGGACGTTTCTTGGATGGGGGAAGATGGAACAGCACGAATAATTTCTAATCGTTTAGATCCATGCCACTTTTCCCAATATGTTTTGCGTTTGTCCTTTTGTGATCTGATACAAAAGTGTACGTCACAGGTGCTACACTTGAACTTGCTTCTACATATCTCTTGACCAGAACCACAAAGTGTGCTGTGTATGTTCTTACTGTTTGTGGCGGATCTAACGATGAGTGCAAGATGTTGTCGAAGGAAAGGGAGAATGTCATTGATCAAACTGTGATGATGATGATGATGGGGAGAAAGGTCCCCAAGTTTACTCGGTAAGCTGCCGGGCACTTAGTTGTAAACTAAGCGGTCGGTGGTGAAAGAAAAGGGAATGTAAAGCTGTAATTTGTGCTACAAAAACGATACAAAAATAGGTGAAACCATCAATCAGCATCGTGACTTAGTGGTCGGGAGACCATTTCCTAGACGAGTGGCTAGGAGTTCAATCCCAGGCGGGTGCACTTAGGGATGGGGCCCGTGTCGTGGAGGGTAGAGCCGGCATCGCCCTTTGTGGCCCTCTGTGGCGATGACACTTTTTGTATGCAGACATGTGGCACTTTTTGATTGGCTCAGCAGCCTCGGATGCCACGTGTAAAGTGGCAGCCTTGATGTTACGTGTACATTGCCGGCGTAGGCGTAGTTACACTGTTAGTGACTTGTAAATGTGGATGTTCGTTGAGACGTAGGGAAGTTCCATCTTCTGAGTGGAAAAGTCTACTCTATTTCGTTGTTCAACCTTTGCGAGATTTTTCAAGCTCACCCCTTCAGTATCATTGGCATCAACTGTCATATCCTCTGAATCTGACTGTATGTTTCCTGTAATTTGGATTGTATCGCTCCCACGCATGATCCTTCCTCTTCCTCTTCCTCGCGGCCCAGTGCTTCCCCTCATCACTGTCGTTGTCGGTCCATTCTCCTTACCTTCTTCTTAAATAGTAGCTGTGTTGATAGGTGTAACGGTATCCATATTTAATGGATGTTGCGGATCGAAAGTGTTGATTTTTAACGTCAGAAGGGCTTTTTTCATGATTACTTCCCTGAAACGCTGTACCCAAACATTTTCGATTTTCGATTTTCAACTTTGCAGATTCTTTCAACCATATACTAGAGCAGAAAATGTAAGGTTTGTTCTGTTTCTAGAATACTAATTTGGAAGTTATGTGTCATTACAAACGACTCATTTTGGGTCGTTATGGACAATATATTGTCCAAAACAGTTAAAATGGCCATCTTCAAAAATTGAACATTTTACGTTATGGAAAATAAATTATCCATTACAAACACGTTGGTCCTATCTTCACTATGATAAATTATTTCAACTTTAAGAACATCTCCACCAATGGATCCAAAATCAAATTAGTGGCTCAAAATTGCAAATCCAATTTTTGGATTAGATCGGTGTTTGAATTTTGTTTCACCAAACCAATGTAAAATCCAAACATCACTGTATTTTCTCTTCTGTATGCTTACTTGATCTCACAATGTGAATAGCGACATGAGTACTTGTCCACTTTTTTGAGATCACCCCATGATTTCGACGCAACATGCAACAACTAGTGCGAAGACATCTAAACAATTGCGATGGAAAAACCATTCTTGGAAGGATGCGTGATCCAAGGTGAGGTAGAGATGGCGGCCGCACTTTTGTTTCACATGGCGATGATCGCAACATACAACAATGAAACAAGGAAGGCAGGGGGTCCTGGGTAGAAAAAGCAGGCAACGTCGAGCGAGAATTTGAGCAGACCCACACGAGTTTCATTCTGAGCTACTTTTGACCGGTCAACAAGCAGCGCCCGGGACCAGTGCAAAGAGGGTCACGCCAGAGTAAGGTGGGGTTTGAGAGAAGATTTAGGATTCCTCGAGAATGGTTTTTGAAGATCATTGATGCATACGTAGCGGGTGATGGTGAATGTGGTGAGTTCTTTCTTCGTGGGTTCAGGAAAACTTCAGCTGGTAAAAGGGGTATTTCCTCACTAATCAAAGTAATTGCGGCGCATAGACTACTGTTCTATGGAATCCCAAGTGATGTATGCGATGAAGCATTTCAAATAAGTAAATCAACAGCATCTTTATGTCTTACAGCTCTATGCCATGTTATTGCCGCCAAATTTGCAGATTATTATCTATGTCAACCAAAAGAAGAGGATTTAGTTCGAACCGAAAAACAATTTTGAGGTGCCGGATTCCAGGGATGCATCGGCGCAGTTGATTGTGCTGGATGGAAATGGAAAAACTGTCCGAAAGCGTTACAGGGGTTGATGTTAGGAAAAGATGGAGCACAGACGCTTCGCATGGAAGCATTGTGTGATCTTGACCTTTTGGGTATGGAACTTTCAATTTGGCTTTCCAGGTAGAAGCAACGACCTCAACATTTTGGACTTGAGCGACCATTTTTGTAATGTACTTTCCGTTTCATTTCCATCTGTAAAGCCTACCTACACTATTGCGGTAGATTCTTTTAACTCCTACTACTATTTAGCTGATGAAATTTATCCTTCGTGGAAAATGTTTGCAAAGACATTGCAGCTACCTGTCGGTGAATCCCAATATGCGTACTGCAAGATTCAAGAAGCAGCTCGTGAATGTGTGGAACGTCTGTTTGGGATCCTTTTTAGGAGGTATAAAGTGATGTTCATTTCATCGGAATTGTGGGATCCATATACAATGAGAGAAATTGCATGTGCAGCAGTCATATTGTACAACATGACTGTGGAAAAAAGGATAGAATACTATGTTGGTGACGGGGTGAGTGGTATGAGCTCCTATTTCGGATGTGAGGAGTCAGACTTGGAGATACCACCTGTTTCAAATGATTGTCCAGAGCTTCGACTGTCTGAAATGGCATCTGTCATTGACGACATAAAAGACCTCGAAGAACACGTCAGAATACGTACCGCCCTCATTGAACATATAGGACCAAGCATGGCAATGTAACTCATATTTTCATCACATTTTCTTCTGTTTTTTCAGTCCCGTCTTTTCCTTCATTTTATAATGTAAATTATATAGTTTCACCATCGCCTTAATATGCGTGGTTCTTTGCCCTTCCCTCTTCTTTCCCTCTTCCGTCATTGTACCGATTAAGTTTTTGAACTGTTTTCATTATCATTTTCTATGTCTATTAATTGAATAACTCAATCACGTCTTGATTGAGTTATTCAAGTGCTGACTTTGGCCGTCCTTCAATTAATTTAATAACTGAATCGTTTCTTGATTAAGTTATTCAACTATTTGGTTTATTATTTTTTTTCTTAATTTTTTTTATTGTCTCCTTCAATAAATTGAATAACTCAGTCATGTCTTGATTGAGTAATTCAAGCGTTTACTTCAGTCGTTCTTCATTCAATTGAATGACTAAATCATTGACTGATTGAGTTATTCAATTATTTTCTTTGTTGTTTTATTATTCAATTAATTGAATAACTCAATTATTGAATGATTTAGTTATTCAATTGTTGTTCTTTATTTCTTTCTTATTCAAGTAATTGAATAACCCAGTCATTCAAGGACTGAGTCATTGATTTATTGAAGTATTGTCTTCGATTGTTATATATTAATTTATATCGAGTTACTTGTTGGATAAAAAATAAGAAGACTTTTTTTAAAAAAATGTCTTTTCGATATTTTAACTCAAACAGTAATCAAAGATGTTTTGAAATCGTTGTTGAAGTCTGTCAATATACAACGGGGATAATGCAGAACCATAAGGATACTGCCGAAGACTTTGTGCTGAGACATGAGGTGCACATAATGGACAGAGCTAGGATGTGGATGATATGTGTACTACCTCGCCCAGTGACGGGTACTGACGCGTACCCACACTAATTCCAGGGGCCAACTATCCGTTTATACTGCTTTCTACAGTCTTCATTCTACGCTTTTCTCCTTCTCCTTTCTTTTGGCAGCTTACACGTGTACACCCGCACTCCGGCTAGCCACATGTCGCTCTCAGCTTTTAAATAATAAATACAGTCCTCGCTGACGCCAGCCGGCGCCGACTTTGACGGGCATCTTTGCCCTGGCGATCAACTAGAACCCCAGCATCTTTCACGACAACTCTGTTCGACCGCCCCTAGCAAGAACCCCATCAAGGACGCTACGGGCTGGGATCAGGACGACTCGCCAGTGCTCCTCCACGTGCGCGCCTCCCTCCGATCGGCACCACTGGACGTGTGAAGCACACGGTCGTCGAAATCCACGCCCTCGACTTCACGGAGACGTCTACAGTCTGCCACCGTGTTGGGTTTGTCTCTCAGCTCTGCCACCCCCTTTCACCCTCATACCCCAGGCATCCGAGCTACTCGGTGAGGGTACTACACTGGTCTCCTAGCCTAGAAGACTACGACAACGACTATCTACCCGGCTACCTACAACTACACTACAACGTCAAACCGCTCTACCGCGCCATCACTTCGCATCCGCGAGCAACATCAGGACAAAGGCCTATTCGGCCTCCAATATATAACCATCCACCAGCACACGGCAGATATGTCTCGTACAACCCCAATTCTCTCTTCCAAGGATATTTTAAACCCCCCACCGCTGTCGCTACGGGAAGCTCCTTACCCGCCCTACTTGACCCGCTCACCGGGGCTTCGACGTCGATCAAGCCGCCGGCCTTCGGAGCCGGCCATGCTCCACTTTCCACAGCTGGGATTACCGCTGGACCCCTACCCAACAGTCAAGGCACAAACCGCTCGGTTGGGTTCACCCGTTCCACGTCTTCCCCGCTTCAGGTTGCCGACATAGCGCGTCGCTTGGATCACCTCGTGGCGGAACTTTGCCGTCTGGGCACGAACGTGCAAACCGAATTGGACCATGGAGTCCAACAGGATGAGATGATCCTGGGTCGTATCGAGTCTATCGAGACCCCTGTGTTCCAGCTCGAGACTAAGATGGAAGAAATGACGGAAAAAGTTTCATCTTTCACGGTGCGGTCTTTTCCGAGTTCATCCAGCTCTAGGAACACACCGACATCGTATCGCAACTTTCATCCCAGGTCGCGGACCTCTCTTCGCGCATCGAAGACATCATTCGTCGCCTCCCCTATTTGGAGGCTGGGTCCGCCCCACGCATGGATCAACCCGCGCGCCTAAACCCCATACCTTCCCTACTTTCCGATGGAACTGTCACCGCTGACGGCGACGACCTGTTGGAATGTCCCCCAGTTCGTACCCAGCGGCTAATGCCGCCCCTCAAAATTCCTCAGAGACAAACCCAACCCATATGCCCCATCTCATCACGGAAGCGGACACACCGGTCCCACTCCCCGATAATGGGAGAGACGCATACCTTCCCCCACGGATGGGCAGATATACCCCAGGGTTTGCACCGCATGCGACTATGGTGGATGCCTTTCGTACCCTCGTGGACTATCGAACCTACCGGCTCGAAAATACGTCCGCAGTCATGACGGACAGGGAGTATAAGCACCTACATTCTTTGAAACGAACCATTGATGCTCGTTTTCCGTCCATTGGAACCTTTACTGGCTCCGAATGCATGCTTGTCTCCGCCTCCCTGTCGAAACTGGTCGAGGCATTTAGTAATCACTCGGTTAGCGATGATCCCGCAGTCCACGCCCTTGCTTCGTACTTATCGTACCAGGAATGGTCTCTCTATTATTCACACGTCCGCCCTGGGAGTTCCACTGAAATGTCTCGACTTCGCGCAACCTAACTCTATGTTATCCATGGCCTGTTGGAACGCTTCGTTAACGACGAAATACTTCGTACCGAACATCGCGTCATTTCCGATGAGCAAAAACCCGCGGGAGAATCCGTGGACGGTTACGCCATGCGCCTGGAAGATGCTGCCGACCGTTGTCGCCATGTATTCCCACCGACGGAATTGATAAACAACTTCGTCTTGGGTTTGGAACCGGCCACCAAGTCACTACTCCAAACCCACCTCTCCCAACTGCCTCCGTTGAAAGCCCAGGACTTCCGGGCTATAAAGCGCCTGGCTGGCCACTGGGTATTGACAAATAAGGCCAAGTAGATTCACACGAAACCGAGCGCATCATCAAAATCACCCGTACAAACCACTTCTCTCGACGTCGCTCCCCGTACGTGACGTGCCGCTCCCGTCGTGTTCCATATTCCAACGAAGACAGACCCTTATAACCCGTCATTGCCCACTTCCTTTTCTCCTACGATCGAGCCTTGGCCACCAACTTCCTTAGGAGCAACCCCGGTCGTCGTCATTGCGACCCCCTCCCCGTTGAAACTCCGCGACCGCATACCTGCGCTCTCAGAATATCAACTCTGCGACGTTACCACACGTCTAGAAAACGTCTTCCTGGTCGCAAGTCATCCAAACCCGGATACGGAGGCGGATTCCGCTCGCACGACCCGGGACATGTTCGAGAAGCTCGACCTTGAAATAAGTCCATGGGACGTGAGCACATAACGGTACCCACGTTAACGGAACAACAGATCGATTTGGCCATGTCGGCCAGTCCGTCCGACTATTGGACGCTCAACTGCTGGACTTGCCGCTAATCGGGTCATCCCGCGTTCACATGCCCAACCTTGATGGTGCAACAGCGAATTTTCTTCCCTTATTGCTATTACTGTCACCAAATTGCCGCAAACCCGGGTCGCGGATTAGGTCAAGCATCATTCCGCTCACCGCGCTGGTATGTCGTCTGAACCGGAGCCCAAACCTCCATTTACTTCTTATGGCACGGCCACTCGTGGCCGCCGTGTCTTACGCCGCGACAAGGGTCGCAACAGGGGCGAAAATTCTAGACCCAC
>JAULBU010053627.1:0-12463 GCA_032358235.1 Odonthalia washingtoniensis | reverse complement strand
TGTGGTGTTTTTTCATGTGACACTTTTGAGAAAGTTGTCGAGACCTTAATACACCTGAACGTGTACTTAACGACAAATCAATGTAAAACTATATGGTGTAAGCAGTGGATGTGGATAGAATTATGATGCCACCAGCCTCGGGTTGCAACCAGTCTCTGCACAGAAAGACAGAAGATCTTTGACATATAAATATAAAAATAAAATGAACCTTTTTTAGCACACAAAACTAGGGATACAACTCATTAAAGGTCTGGTTGTTCAAACCAAAAACCAAAAAACGAAGGAATTGAAAACAAAGACAAGGTAAGATAAAAATGAAATAATATGACTGAACATACCAATCACAATGCATCATGCATACGTGGTCTTGAATGAATCGAGCTAGGCAAGGACTTGAACTTATGAGTGTTCAATTTCTACAATGACCTGCTGTAGAAAAAGCTCCACCAGCATTTCCACTACGACGATGAATCTCAAATGGTTGCAAGCAGAATCAACAGAAGAAAGGAATCTTTAGAAGCTTCATCGGACGAGGAGAAACTACTTGCAGTAAAAACGGCAAATGACGATGAAGTATTAGCCAGAAGCTATATAATTCCTTTTCTTTCTCCTCACATTACCAACTCCTTGGGTGTGGTCAAAAACATCAATGAAGTTGGAAGTTAATGGACAGCGCTGCTTTAGTAATGTAGGTAGAAACACTCACACTTTGCGGTAAGTGTATCATCAAATTATAAACATCAAAATAAGTACGATTTAAAGTCTGATTTAGTAGCAGGACCGTATTCAGGATTTGATATTCAGGCTCAATGGAACTGAATACAAGGTGTCAGAAGTACAAAACTGGAGAATTTTTACTAGAGGCTTGTCGAACATTTACACACCAATTGTAATTTCTATGATCATATCTCTTAAGGAACATACATTTTCCACATTGATTATGAAGCTGCAAGAGCTTTCAAGGGAGGACATTGGAGATCCAAATATTCTATTCGAAATTCAAAGCAATAGAAGAAGCTCCGGCACTACACAGTGAACGAGATTGACACCAGAACCACACAGATTCGGGAGTCCAATTGAAGTGGTTATTGGTAAGTAAGACAGGGACACAAAAAGAATGAGTGCAGAAGAAGAAAAAGGGCAAACGTAAGAAACAGAGGTCTGCGGTGAACGATACCAACATGGTATTTAAGGATACGCCCGTGGAAATGAACAAAGTAGCCTAATAATTCACACAATCAGAGGAAAATGAGTCAGATAATGGCTTTGACCAATGGCTACTTAAGTGTCGTGCTTCTCATGAGAACACGAAAAATATAAGGAGACTACATCAAAAAGATACAAAAGATCAGTTGCGACAGCTGGTGAAGAAAAATTGGCAATCCATTTAAAAAGCGTGACAAAAATCTATGGAGATGTGAATTTTGTCCCCGTAATGGGGGAAGCAATATTTCGATAGGACAAATGAAACTGAACGAAAACGTTCCAATTATATATAAGGATGACTATGTCGTGTTAAAAGGGGAAAGAGTTACTTGAGAAAGAATTCAGTGGTGAAGAAATCATATATAAAATCAGAGAGAATAGCATGGTCCTAGCTGCACCAAATGCCTCGAAGAAGATTACCACCACTGTGACCACGGGTTGCAGTACCATACGAAATGGTCGGAGATTTTGGAACAGGATTGAGGTCTGTTCCCGTCTGGCGGGCAGAATGTTGTTTGAACCAATCGGCCAATAGAAGGTTCGCAGTGATTTGATAACGGTAGCAAAAATTGGCGAAGATTATTCGCTGTTGCACCTTCAAATTTTGACAAGTGAACGCCGTGCGCCCTGATCCTGGGCATATCAAGCAGTTTAGGGTCCAATATTCTGATGGAATGGCCGACATGGCCAACTAGATCTAATGTTTCGTCAACGTGTACACGGAGATGTGTTCACATCTAATGGAGATATTGGGCAGATCGAGGTTTTTAACCATTTCCTGGGTAATCCGCGCTGAATCAGATTCGGCGTCAGAGGTGGTAGTCGCGATGCAGATGGTTTCCAACCGTAAGGCAACGCTGTATAGCTGATCATCCAACAGTGCTGAGATGTGGTCTCGGAGTGTCAGTGAGGAGGAAGCGACGTTAGCGATCACGGGTGTGGCGTATATGGACGCCATTTAAGATGGTTCGATTGTGGATAGTGGGGAAGACGATGGGAAGGCTGTCCCGTCGCTGTTGTTATAAACAAGACTGCAGGTTTGGCTCGTCTTGTATGGGACGCTACCATGGACGGCGTGGACGGCTGGGACTCAGGCTTCATGATTGGTTTAAAGTGGTGCACCATGCTGGAGAAAGTAAGACCGCACCTTTCGGAGAGGTGTTTGATCACCTGGAAATCTTGAGCCTTTGAAGGAGCCAGCTGGGAAAGGTGGGTTGGAGTACGTCTGTATGTATCAAATTTGAAAGGTGTCGAAAATGTTTTGAGTGACCAAATGATTTTTATGTGTTATAAAATGTTTTCAAATGTTTTTTGTAATGTATCAAAACAATGTACTTTTTACCGAAATTACCAATTTTCTCAGTACAGAATGTTTCTCAAATTTTGAGGAACGAAATTATTGTGAGAAGGGTCAAAATGTTACAATTTACATTCCCGAAATGTTTTTACATTCCTTATGTTTTTAGGTTCCTGTTTCGGCTGTCAAAACAATTTCGAATACCATTGAAATTGTTTTGACTGTCAAACTTGGAAATTCAGAATATATGTCCCAATCCCTAAAATCCTGGTTCTACAATGTCCTCTGTAATTTTCAGATGTGGTCATGCATCTTGTTCCAGTTCATCTACTACTAAACAAGGCTTGGATACGCATGCATTCAGGAGCCATGATGGTATGGAGCGTAATTAAAGACGAAGAAATAAACGAAATCGTTCCGTTCTACCCCCATTACACCAACTTGGTGACATGGATGATAGAATTACAGTTGATCGTATCACAAGAAACTTGGACTGCAAAAAAACTGATGACAACAGGCACTACATTTCTATAAAGGAAGAAATCATATCCAAAGGTTTACCAGAACCACCATCAATTGAATCAGTCGCTGAAAATGGTCATATATATGTAGATTTGAATGAATTTCTGGATGTCGTATTCTTTGCTAGTAAAAGAAGATGAGATGACGCGTTTATTAAACTATTATTATCCTTCAAGAAACATAATGCAAAGATGAAACAATTTATTAAAGTTTATAAGAATTTGGACGATATTCGCAAATTTGTGAAAGTACGAACGAAAGAGAACATGTTGAAGAAAGGATTGAAGGTGGATAATATATTGAAAGAAACGGGTACTTATTACGAGTTGTATTTAAAGTATCTCATCAATATTTCGCGTTGTCGAATTAAAAGTATTCAGAGAGACGAATTTTACACAAAACCTTCTTACCGTATTTCAATTTGAAGAGATTCAATCGACTCAGAATTGAGTGTAAACGTGATCAAATTAGCAGAAGGAATCATAACGATGTATGATGATAGAATCATTTCGTGGCGTACACTTGATGCTGATGGAGAGCAATAATTTGTTGCCATGCTCCAAATATACAGTGACAAATAACAGACATCGCTAAAGTCGTCTGCATTGAAGTTTTATCCACTTCACTTGACTTTTTTCAATCTCAAAGAAGAATGGAGACGTAGAAAAATATTGAATCTGGGCAGTCAATACTTTGATGCCTCCCTGTAGAATTCGCAATGCTAAATCCGCAAGTAGGGAGAAAAGTTAATCGAGAAGATGTTCTGCTTGATTTACACGACAGTATTGAATTCATATTTCAGCCACTACTGAACGTGGCAATGAAAAGGGCGTCGTTGCAGACAGCATATTTAAAAAATCTTTGTGGTCACTTTATGCTGTTGTCGTATGAAGCTGATATTCCGAAAGCAGACGATATGTTTATGTAAAGAGAAACACGAACAAAAAATTTCCATGCCGAAGGTGTTTAGTTAGAAAAGAAATAATTCGTTGTGTTACCCATTACGCAGAAATGTCTCTACTTGAAACTATTGAAATGCTAAATTTTGTAAAAAGTGGGAACGAAGAAGTTGTAAACGAGTTTGAAATATTCTCCATAATTGCACTACCACTTCTTCTTAGCTTGTTTCCGTTTGGTAAAAATCCATCAGTTGATATATATATGGGATCTTTGGTTTCGAACAAACTCCCACTTGATGTTTCCAAGTGGTTGAAAAAGTGTACTCTATTGTACCTGAAAGATGAAAAACGGGTGAGCAGGCCAGTATAAACTCTGTCCTGAAAAGGAAAATATATATCAATGATTAAAACTTCTATTTTATCTCTTCTTAATGGGTTCATTAGAGAGGTTCAGTGCAGCTCACCTGGATACGGTCTTCATGTGAATTTATCGGAAGTAATAACAGATGGTCGTCTATCAGGTATTTTCACTGAGAATGGTATTGTAGGTATGCTGGAAGCAGCAGATAAAGAGTTTATCGTTATATTATCACTTCCAACTGATTCAAGTATTGATACATGTTGCGGAGACATTTTTCTAGTACCTGTGACATACGTATAATTTGTTGACCTCGTAAAATCTAGTTGTAGTATAAATAGAAGGTCGACATGGATTCATGAAGAACTAAACGAATTATTAAAATAATGAATTATTTCAAGGTTCTTGAAGTAAAGACGTTTGGTAGATATCAAGCTTACAACATGGGAACAAGCAAATAGAATATGCTTGATAATCTTTTCAGTAACATAAGTCGCACTAGAGGGCTTAGGTACAGAACATGTTCCATGTACGAGAAGGCACATAAATTATTTAAAGAAGCCTATGCACTCTCCTCGGAACGTTCCAAATATGCAATGAATGAGATTATTTGAAAACAAGACGAGCTAAATTATATCCCGGAACGTCTTAGCAAGAGGGCTGTATCTGCTATTCTAAAGTAGATAAATGTAAGAAGAGCAAAATCTGTGTAGGATGATGCAGCAATCTTAGTACAATCTGGAAAGTATGTATAATTTATAGATCTTGGAACTGCAACAAAATTTTTCCACAAAAATAGAAATGTATCATAAAATTCGGTAGCTCAATGTTAAGTTATAAGAGACTTAGTTGCATTAATGGATAAAGTTTGTATGTCAAATTTGTTAATCAATCCTATTGAGAGATGATATGAAGGTGAATGGGATACTATTCAATGTTACACGTAATACGAAGATTAATTTTCGAACATCAGGTTATGTTTTGAGCTACATAGTACAAACTTTGGACGAAATGAATTCTGTTCGTGACGAATTTATGGATATATCAAACTACAGAATGTTACATCGCAGTGTTGCGAAACGAGGTTTTCATCAGAGTACAACACCACGTCTTGATTCCATTAGGGTAGAAGGGGATAATGATGAGAACTCCCTCAAACCCAATGGGCACATGCAAATATGGTTTGTTCAGCCATTTGAATTTATTCTCAATAAAATTGGACCTGATTGTATTCCTCAATCTGAGGAAGACAGAAGGTTGCAATGCCCGGTCTGCAACCCCCAAGTTCAACACGAATTGGTATTTCTGCAATATTACGACGTTATTTCAAACAAGGATTTAAAATTGGATGGAATAGACAAGTTTTGAACTGTATCCGTATCAGGTGGCAACGTAGTGGAAGTGAAATGGGAAAGAGTACTTAATGGAAACAATGCGGGATGTCTCCTGTTGATTCAATCCGTGGAATTTTGCATGTTGTCCAAGGAGACAAGAAAATTAAGAAGCTGCCAATTTATGTCAGTAGATGAAAGGAACACGAAATATTGAGATGCAATGAAGAGGGCTGGGAATCGAGATTTATTACGTTACTAGATTTGTGCTTCGTAGGCGTGATGAGTGGGAGTACGAAAAGTTGGCTGTTGATAGTCTGATAAAAATATTGTAAAGTCTAAAATAAATTAGGAATTGGAATTGAAAATAAAAACGTCACGACTCTGATGAAAATGATATAAACTTGATGAAATGAAACGACTATTTTTGTGAAAGTAAAGTCTTTCATTTCTAAAGCAGTGTTTTACTTTCCCCGCGATGGGTAATAGCGATAATTCATTTCATTAATGAAACATTCATAAAGCACTTCCAATTCTCCTGACTCATTTATCTTCCGTATAAACAGCCATTTTTTAAACAACAACATAAAACATAGCTGTGATTAAACCAAAACATTCCAACAGTAACAAGAAGGAAGAATGAGTGTAAGAGAACAAAATGCAGAAAACATTGTTAATTTGAGAAGTGGATGGCACGAGAGGCATCATACTGTGGGTCTTGATGGGCGTGTTAATGGAAATAATGGTGGACAGCGGACATTGCAGATCGCTGAAAACATGGATCATCCAAGAAGAACAAGAAAAAGGGTTGTTGGAAATGCTATGAAAATTAATGCCCAAGATATTGTTGATGGGGAGGAAATATTTTCTAAAAAACATCACGCACAGAAAGAAAAAGCATTTGCCGCTGATAAGTCAGTGGTTACTCAACAGAGAAGAAGAAGTGGTTCCAATGTTGTAAATAGAGACGCAGTCTTATCTGAATCTAATTAAAATGATATATTACCTACTAAAGGTGTGATTGAAATTGAAAGTGATTTTACGGGCAGAGTAGTTACGAAAAGAATAATCAAACATCCTGGTCAGAGTATTCTACACGGCCTTGTTCCAAGTAGTGGTGCTGAACCAGACGTTGTTGATGATATTGATGCAGTGCTTGATATATAATCACGTTCTCTTTCTACAAATAGGAGGTCAAAGCGCATTTATGATGGTGATGTAGTTAGAAATAGTGCAGATGAAAACAGCTGTCATGAATAGGGTGTCAAAGGTAATAGTGATGGAGTTCTCAATAATGAAGCTGTTGTTCCTGAAATAATTACATCAGACCAAACTGATAGAAGAGGAGGGAGAGGTAGAGTTCTAAAAGAAGCTAGAGGAGGTAATTTCAATTTTGTTCCTCCAAAAAGAAGGAATGCTCAATCCATTGGTAATATAGTACGTAACATTGAGTGCCAAGATATACCTGCCTTAGTAACTGGTAATGTGGTTTGTGATGAAGTTCTCCAAGACAGACCTCCAGCTGCAACTGTAAGTACAGAATCCTATAATGAAATATAGAAGGACTTGGAGGCATGGAAGCGAATAATGCAGGATTTGTGTGTATATTCGCTTCTGTGCGAGGAGAAACGTGAGCATTTGGGGTTGAACCTGAAACGCAGCCAAGTTGAGATGTAGTGTATCCAGAATAGGTTTTCAGAGTCATCGTCTAGATAATCTTTCACTGCTACTTCGAAGTCGAAGAGGCTGCGTACTGTGAAGAAAGTACAAGGTATGATCAGAAAATCAATAAGACAGAAAGGAGTACCAACCTGTGTTCAAGAATATTTGAATACATTCGTTGAAATCATGTCAAAATACGAGCAGCGGTTCACAAATTATGTGTGCGATTCATATGGCGAAGATATGGTTTCTGAACTGGATTGGGCCCAGATTACATATTTCTGAAAGAAAGAAAGCAGATAGACTGGAGAGAGAGATGTATAGAGCTTAGGAATTTTCGACGAACAGTTATTCAAGAAAATTTGGATATACAGAAAACAGTAAATCCATTACACGATACAATGAACTGCAAAGAAAGAGGGAAACTTGTAAAGGCGCTTCTATTCCCATTATGTTCAATAGATGAATCATGGAAAGAAACCATATATAAAGCACAAGTCCACAATCTATTTCAGACTTTTTTAGTCAGAGTGCTGTCATGTTTTACGTAATAGTTTGGGGAAAATACCATAGGAGGATTTGAAATGCAGTCTGTTTTAATATACATATCAGAACAGTAGCTTTATTAGTCAGTTTGATATTGAGTGCAGACAGGCTGTAACCACTAAGAAGCAACTAAAAATGAAGTGTTCTATCGTTCTCTTGCATATTCAACATTCACAGCATCGAGAACAAAGATCTGCTTTGATAAATTTCAGAGAAAAAACTGAAGAGATGGCAGAATCACTCAAAACGTTGTACAAGGTACTACCATGCGGGATAAGTGATACATCATCGTGGAGGGAGGAAAATTCTGAAGAAACTTTTGAAGAAAATTGTTTTGACCAGTTTTCCATATTTCCATTACAAGAATTGGACTAAGTTGACATCTATTCCCGAAACAACGTAAAAGAGACGATATTGTAAGTTTCCACGTGTTATTGGTAATCCAATTGCCACTTCTAGTATTTTGACCATATGTCATATCTATGTGATAATGACCTCGACAATCGATCGCTTCCATGAAGAATCAGATTCAATGTATCATAGTTTTTAGCAATACGAAGCACAATGTACATGTTCATCAAACTAGGAAGGGGGGTACAGTTCTGATTGAGTCGCCCAGAATAATCAAGACCATTATTCCAATGGCAAATTCAAATATTCTTAATGAAGTTATTGGTGCATTCCAGAACCACCGTTACAGAGACAAATAATTGCCTAACTTTGAGCTTTCGATGGGTCGAATCGGTAACAACATTAAAAAGCTTAGGAACAAACAACGAGATTTTAACATTGCATACAAACACCCTCCACATAATAACTTCTGTATAGCACTTTGAAAGGAAACTTTCACTTCCGCTATATGTGGTTGGATGGGCTGCGTCGTTGATTGAGTTATTTTGTATCCTTCAGTAATTCATGGTCCATTTTATAGATTGAATGTTGATGTTCCGGTTGATAACATTCATGAAAGTGACGAAGAACTCGATCAAAATGGTCTAAACCTCACACCAACCACCAATCCGTCATCACCACTTGAATATGATGGGGAAAGTAATAACAAATAGGTTAGTAATATGTAATCTTTTCTGTGATGAAAAAGAAATGACCAATCATATCAACTTTTCAAATATATTATGTAACACCAAACATTTTCTTATTTCACTCTACCATCATTTTCTTTCCATCTATCTATTCCACTGTGCAATTAATACCTTGAATTCTTTTCTTTCACTCTACAATCATTTCATTTACCATCACGATCCTCCTACATAAAACACTATGTCAACCTCAAACAATTAAAAATTGATCGCAATTCCAAAGTTGATCGTGATGTCTCCTTAAAAACAGACCACGAACTAATATCTGTAATGAATTCCACTCATTGGAAGACACCGAATATCTTCTGTTATTCGGCAACGAAAAAGTTCTTGCTCGAAGAATTTTGAAAAACGTGTATCAAAAATCAACGAAGGAGGTGCATCTGTTACTAGTTCTGATGCGCATGTGTAGAAGAACCGCGGCAAAAATGGACTTGGCCAAGTCGTGCTTCATTATTCGATTTTTCTCTTTCTCAATACATATATAAGTACTCCGAAAAGGTATACGCTTCATAGAACGACATGAATGCACATCATTTATCACACCCAACGCCAAATAATCAACTTCGAACGAATTAAACATTTCACCATAAGCAAAAGAGAAGACACAAGAATAAAACAATCAAACAGTATCATATTCAATGGTACCATGCTAACAACCATTAATCACCCATACAAATTAACAAAATTATATGTACGGTATATTTAAATGAGGGTGATAATATCATCATCAACCTGTTGATATTTTGTCTATGAACCTTCCCTGAAACAGGTAAAAATTCTACTCATTCCAACATGAACACAATGTACTAAACTTGTTTGTCCAAACGGCCAATCTGCTAGAAACGATATCTTGAATATTGTTTTATGGAATATTTTTGTCAATCGCCGGTGATTTAATATTTATAACCACGTACGTAAATTAGTCTCCTATTATATATCTTCCAAAACTTTTGTTCCAAATTAATCATGAATTATTCTACGTTTACTAGTCATAAGATGATTACAGCGCAAGTATCTCACCTTTTTAATAGCCATCATAAACGTTTCATTCTTCATCATAACAGTACTATTACAAATTTTACATTGTCATTAGAAACGCCATCTGGTACGTATCTAATCGAAACTCCATTATTTACGATTATCACTGCTACAGTTTCAGGCAAACTGTCTGCGTTAAAACGTAAACCAATTGTGGAAGCGCCTAAAAAGAAATATGTGGTTTACGAAATGGTATCAAAATGAATATATTTATTGGGTGACGGTGATTCAGGCAGTATATATGAAGTGAAAATATCAGATTCAGAGGTCATTATGGAAAACATACTCAGTATCAGCAGCTGAGGGGTGGTATCTATTTTGAAACACTACTTGATCGGGTGAAGAATATGCAGCTGGATATCTGTCGAAGAGAAAGCCGAAGGGAAAGCGATTTGCTTTACCAGATACTATGGGATTCGAAGTATTCATGACTCTTACATTTCTTATCTCATATTACTACGCAAAGCTTGACGCAAAGCTGTTGATGAACCAAATAAAATCATCCAAACCAACTCGTGGTCATAATTGCTCGTCGGTGACCAACTTTGTGCCAAATAATTATCATAAATCAGATTCAACTCATCCATATAATTATTCGTTTCAAAGACCCACATTCTAATCCAAAGTCACCATATGTGGCCTCATTGTACTTTGAACCCCTCAACATCTTTCCTTCTGAAGCTCAGTGGCAGGAGGTTTGCCTTTATAATTCAAATAAACGTATCACTTCCGAATTTATTCAAATTAAGAGGTTTCACGTCGACAGGGGCACCACTACCTACATCAAAACATTTTTTTGATAAAATATCCTCTGAACAGCTTACCTATCTGATTTCGACTTTGAATCCCCGGAAATGATACAAGAATACCTCAGCTTTTCTAATCTGGATAAAGATGAAAAGGCGCAACGAACATTACCACGGAGCCTTATCCACAGCATGTACAGATAGATTGTATTGTGTCTCACGGTCGATAGTCCTACAATTTTTTGCAACGACTTTCGCTTCCAACAACTTTTTCAAGTCCTGTACATTATCTTTCCCGAAATATGAGGAACGCAACTTAGATTTATATCTTTATTTGACCGTTTTCGTGGACATGTTAGTCAACATCATCTATATTCTTCATCTGAAGTGCGTACCACGAATGTTTAATATTAGAATGAAGCTACCCTTTTGTTACTTTCCTCGTAACGTATTAGATAGATGTATATTCTTAAGGATCGGTTGGAAGACGGTAATGTGGAAAAGGAAAAGACTCTAATTAAATCATGATTAGATGGATTTTCCATTTACGCTTGTAGGACATTTGCAAGTAGACAATCAAACTGCAAAGAAGAGATACTAAATGAAAAATAAAATTTGTTTCCAAAAATATTTTCGATTCTTACCAAAAACATTTCTCGGTGAATCCCAAAACAATTTCGGAAGAAAAGGTGTTCTTTTTGTAAATGTTTTCGACATAATTATGACAAAATTTAGACTGCTGATGCCACTTTTTTTGCAGTTTTCCAATACGGTTTTGGGCAATTTTGGAACACGAGATCGAAAACCCAGAAATGTTTTTGGAAGAAATTAAATTCTTCCAAATATATTCAAAATTATATTAATTATAGAAATGTAACTCTCAGTACAATTTTGAGTCGTTTGTACATCACATTATGGTGTTACTGGAATAGTGTTGTAAATATTAAAAAAATTCGGAAATTAACAAAAAGTTATAACAAAATTCTTGAAAAGTAGTCCCTAAAAAAGGCTAAATATGTACATAATTTTTCAGGTGTTTTCGGTAACAAAAAATAAAAATTTTCGGCACTTTTCGAGATTGAAAGTTACAGACGTAGCGAACCAATCGCTTGGTCCAAACCCAAGACGAAGTTGCTTATGAGCTCCGTTGAAGGTAATACGTGTGAGCAGCTGTCAGAATCGTTCTCCAACTTTGCGAAATGTTTTTCGACTTTATCGTTCGTGTGTTGATACGCATTGGAGATGACATGGTGTCCGCCACGAAGTGTTTCGTAGGTGATGAATCGCTCCAACAGGGTACGTACGTTGTAAGGCCACGATGCGCGGAGGTAGGATATTTGTGTGGCATGTCGCGGCTGGATCTACGAGTCTTATAAGGAGCAAGCGTGGTCGGATAAGTTAGAAGTGAGGGTGTACATCGCGGAAACTTGGCTCACAGATTAGGCGTTGAACGCCTCCACGAGTTCGGAGAGGGATGCAAAAATCAGCATTCCACCGGAGACAGAGAAGGATCCGATGGATGGGAAATGAGCATCAATTGTTCATTTTAATGCATGTATCTGTGTTTATTCCTTTACGGTCATGACGGTAGCCTTGTCGTCGAGCCGATAAGTTTAGTAGTAGACGAGGTTACGGAAATATTCCACCAAGGTTGTTACCGGTAGAAGAACAGGTGTGTAGCTGCCAAAGTGTGGTGACAGAAAATCAATCGTCCCATTATTGGCCAATGACGAGTAAATTTTCGCCTCTGTGATATAC